>VZTO01021298.1:26830-72401 GCA_013400615.1 Syrrhaptes paradoxus
AGCTATTTTACATTTTTCCCCCCCCCCACCCCAGGTTTATCTTATTCCCACAATTCAGCTTCTCACCTTTTTATCATAGCCATCAATCTCTTCCTTGTTGAGAAACTATTGTATCCTAGGAATCTCTTGAACTCTTTTATACTCTTTCCTTTATTCTAATTTCCTTGAGCCTTGTTCTATGGTTTTATTATCTTTTGTATGAGCCATACTCCAATTTCCTATTTACTCCTAGATCCTTAATACTATAAATTTTCTTCAGATTAGAAATCTGTCACCAGTAGGTATCAGTTTCTTTCATAAACTGGAAAGCTCAATTTTGATTCACCTCTTGAAATTTGAAGAATGGTCGGTAGTCGTGCAGGTACATTTTATGTTTTCATCAAATATTCGTAACAATATTTTAAATCAGGAACATGTTTTTTTCAACTATATTTTCTACTTTCTACCTGCATAATCATGTCAGTTAAAGCCATAAATAGTGAACTGCCTGGTATTTGGTTCCCATTGTACATAAATTTTTATCCTTCAATTTATGAAGCAAACAGAAATTGTCTGCAGCATAGGAACTCATTACCTAGTCTTTTGAAATCATTTGCAGAGTAAGCCATGCTCTAAATATGCTAACAATATAAAAAAAAATTTTTTGGACTGAAAACTCCATTTGGCTCCAATATGTGGAAAGATTTTAATATGTAGTTCATTGATCCCTCTCTAACTCAGATCAAGAGATACTCACACTTTTCAAAGTCCAGTATCTCTTCCACAGCATGTGTAAAATGACTGCAGTGATTGTTACGTCTTATTTCCTTAGAGGCAATTTTCCATCAGGAAATCCACCATCAGAACTAGCATTGTTTGGGACCTTTATGAAAGATACTGAGAATTAAATGCATTCAGAAAGATAATTTTCTTCTGGGGTTAGATTTAGGTCTGGATTAAGATTTTTTGGCCAAGGTCTCTATTGATTTTTGGCTGTTGCAATGTTTGTCTGAGGCCCACAGCAGCTGATACAGTTTAGGGCAATCTCAAGATTAGTCCTTTGTCAAAGCCCTTGGTTTATCTTCAAGTGGTGTTAACTAAAATTTTCAATACTTTAGTGAACTCCTTTGCAAAGTCGCTGCACAGAGTAATCACAATAGCAGCACACAACAACTGAGCTTCTTGATTTCGAATCCAGAATATCCTGTGGGCCAGCTAGCTCAAAGTGAAGGTGCTCATTAACTCTAGTGAGAACTCTCCAGCTGTGAATATGCATGAAGTTAAAATCAAAATGGAAGTTAAAGCCTGAGTTCACATTTCAGTAGAAAAAGAGGATTTCAGATTTCTTTTTCGGTTTGTCTTTTAGAGTCACAAGGGAAATGAACGAAACAAAGCTCACACAGAGAAGGGAAGCATGTTTAGGAATAGCAAAGCAGAAAATTTTGTCTGTTTTATTGGTATATAAATATATTTGTTACAGGTTTCTATCTGTGTCAGTCTTCAGTTAGATATCTGTTACTGCAATATAGTTCCTCTTACTCCAGCAGCACAACTGAAATAAAACTCCGTTCTCAAGAAAACTGGCAAATGCCATTTATCTGGGGAGACAGTTTAGGTATTTATCTTCTTCTGTTGTTTGGAGTTAGTGACTAAACATAAGCACAATTCAGACTTCTTTATGTTTTAAAAATTGGGAAATGGGAACTTACATGGTAAATAAGATGTATTATCTGTCTGGTCATGTAACCAAAATTACCCCCTATTAAAACCTGAAAGTGAAAGAAAATACACATTGGCTATGACACAAAAATAGTTAACCCCTTCTCTGGATGCAGCTCAGTGAGACAACAGATACAACCTAACTGAGCTCTGCTGCTACAAGGTGTTGAGGTATCTCCCTCTTCTTCCTCCCCTTATCTTCCTTCTCTCCTCTCCAATTCCTCCCTTCTCACTTCATACCTGCTCTCATCTTTGTGCAGCAATCCCACTTATCTTGTGTGCCCTCTCACACATCTGCTTTTGAAGGCAAATGCACATTAGGTTCTGCGAAAGAAAGGGGTTGATAAACCCATTTGGCTTGCCATAACAACAAAAATCACTTGCTTCTCTTATATTTATTTTTTCTGCCAGATTTAGTTTATTGAATTGATTTACTGTACAGGCTGTGCTTGAGATGGCTCAAGGTTGGGAAGGGTTCTGCACGAAGAAATGTGGAAACAGCAGAGGCAGGGCAATAGGATCTCCCTGTATGACTATACGAGTAGGGTATGATGGTCTGGAAAAGATAACAAGGAAACTTGATGGGGGAATACGACATACTGAGCAACTTAAGGTCTACCTTTTCACAAATAAGTGCCTGAAAATGGAACTTTGCCTCTTATGATGGGTTTACCCTTGACTGGGAGCCGACCCAACACAACCCCTTCACTCACCCTCCCTCCTCCCAGGGATGGTGGAGAGAATTAAAGGGGTAAAGGGAAAAAAGGACTCGTGGGTTGAGATAAGAAAAATTTAATAACTAAACTACAATAATTTTGAAAATAATAATACATACAAATATACAAATCAGTGATACATAGTGATAAAGCCAGCTGGCTATCTACATATACACTGCGATAGTATAGGATTTTAATGGAGCTTTGTTGACACAAAACTGGAATAATGTGGTAGAAATCAGTCCTGTACTGAAAATGGAGGTCAACTCATACTAACTCTTTCTGATATTATTCTCTATGGTCTCATAATGGAATAGAAAAATTATTTACTTTTCTGACCACTTCTTTGCATTGAGATGCCAAGTTCAGCATGTTGTCTGTGTTGATACATAGGTTTTTTTCCTGCTAGGTTAAAAATAATTCTAAATCTATTACTTTATATGAATATGTTTTCCTCCTTGGTAGGTGTATCACAGTGCTCTAGACTATAAGGAGTATAACTTCATGACATGTCTCTTCATTTTGATTTTTCACATAGTCCCCCTGCCTTTCTTTAACACGCACATCCGCCAAGCTCGTGATACTTTATTTTACTTCAAGGTACCCTTCTCAAACCTCCTATCTTTTTTTTTCTTCTCTGCTTTGGTTGTGAAGTTCCTCAAAAACACTTTCTTATTTCCACCATGGCCAAAGCAGGTATTCTCCATTCCCTTCAGCTTTGTTGGTGCAGTTGCTGTGTGGAGCTACTTGAGTTGCCTCCCAGTTAAGGCCCTTTGTGTTTTGTTTAGTGCACACTTGGGTTTCCTTTGTTAGAGGTTTCCACTGTGCATTATGTGTCAGAGCACTGTCTTTACATTCTTACCCCTTCCTTGCACTTGTTGTCTAGGGCCCACTAGCACAGCTGTCATAAATGTTACATCTTACAATTTTATCTACAAAGACAAGTGATTCAGATGTATACTCTGATACTGTATAATCTGAGGGTATGGCTGCATTAGCTCCAATTTGGAAATAGACCAGCATTCAGACACCTCTTAAGAAGTAAATTGCTACATTTCTTTGTAAGTAAAAGCTCAGACATTTATGGTTTGAGGGCACACAGGAGTTGATCTCTAGCTTGATCTAAAGCCTACTGAATCAATGAAAAGACTTCCACTGGCAGCAGCTATCTTCGTATCAGGTCCCTTGTGCAGTATCTGTCCTGCACTAATGACAGATGACTTGTGCTGTGGCTCTCTCAGCAAAGAAAAGGAAAGAGTATTTTTCTTAGCAGCTGATATAGGATGCATCTCTGCCAATTCAGAATTAAAAAAAATAGCACTTCAGCACAAGATGTAAATGTATTTATAAGAGCAAGAGTAAAGTTACAGACCTTTATAATTAATTTATCACTGTTTACATTTTCCAGTCCATGGCAAAAGAAATAACAATAAATATTTAGCAAAAGAAAGTAAATCTGCATTTAAAGTATTTTAATAAATGTTTAAAGGAAAATCATCATAGATCACTTGTCTCTGGCTAACAGTTTTTTATCTTCCATCTGTCTGTCTTTAATGGATGTTGTTCATGCTCTTTAGTTTACAGTAACAAGCAGGTTTTCAATTTTTCTGTCTTCCTCCTCTCTAGTGCCAGGCTGTGATGGATGATGTGACAAAAAGATTCGTCAGTAAATTCTAAATCTTGAATACAAAATAAATTAGTAATATAAGAAGCAGATTTGCATTCTCCTTTGACAGCATTGCAACTGCATCTGCTGCTCTCTCATTTTTCCCTTTTACTTGTTTAATCTTGATAATAATACTAACTCAGCACAGGGACATCTCGCATTTTTTAGAGCACATGAGTGTACGCGGTTGTCCTAATATACTTTGTGTCATTATTTGAGCTTCAATGTTTGGATTTTGTATTGAATCAGCAGCTCAATGTTAAGCAGCAATCTCAGAATCAAGAACTGTATTTCAAACCAACTGCATTCCACTCTCTAAACAGCATTTCTCAAATATTGTGATACCAGTTTGCTAGGTACCATGTTGCTCCTAAACACTAACCACTTGTAACATATGAATCACGTACATGCCATCACTTTTCTTTGACTCTCCTGAAGGGTCGCATTCACCTTAACAATTGCTCACCTCAACTTTAGAGACGTTTGGGTTCCTAAGAAATGTGCTGCAGTTAAATGATTGCTTGGAATACATCTTCTGGGGTCCTCTGTCCTTTGTATAAAGAAAAACCAAGGTTTCCTCAGCATTGCCAAAATGAACAGCAAAAGTCGTGATGGGGAACTGAGCAAACTTTTGATCTTTTCTTCCTTTGTAAAGGTATTTTCTCTTGCATACAATTGCCTCTTTAGAAAGGAATTTCAGAGTTAGTTATTCTTGCAGGAGACCTGTTAGGCAGAAACACACACACACACACACACACAGACACACACACACACACACACACAGACACAGACACACACACACACACACACACAGACACACAGACACACACAGACACACACACACACACACAGACACACACACACACACACACACACACAGACACACACACACAGACACACACACACAGAGACACACACACACAGACACACACACACACACACACACACACACACACACACACACACACACACACACACACACACACACACACACACACACACACACACACACACACACACACACACACACACACACACACACACACACACACACACACACACACACACACACACACACACACACACACACACACACACACACACACACACACACACACACACACACACACACACACACACACACACACACACACACACACACACACACACACACACACACACACACACACACACACACACACACACACACACACACACACACACACACACACACACACACACACACACACACACACACACACACACACACACACACACACACACACACACACACACACACACACACACACACACACACACACACACACACACACACACACACACACAGACACACACACACAGACACACACACACACACACACACACACAGACACACACACACAGACACACACACACAGACACACACACACACACACACACACACAGACACACACACACAGACACACACACACACAGACACACAAACACAGAAGACTTTGATGTTTTCCTAAAGGAAGAAATAACAATTCGGGTCCTTAAAACCTGTTACTTAAGGAAGTCAGGCGTCACTAAAATAAATTTATAGGACTGAAAAAGTAACTGGCTAAAAATCAACAGTAAGTAGAAAGCTGGATGAGTTTAAAATGTTCCTTCTTGCATACACCATATATACACCAGTAGTGATGTCTCAGCATTGCAGTTATACACTCTTGCTGCAGAGCTGCTTTAAGGTCAATCTCAGTAGCAGCTCAGACTCTTTACAAATAACAGCTTATTTTTATTGTGTGAAGCGCCTCTTCTGCTGTCCTTTTTACAGCTCTCTTCAGATGTAGGACTGACCACGTTAAAAAGAGATAGGAAGGCATCCTTATTTTTTAATCAATTTACAGCCACTGGAGTAGAGTTAAGGTCACTTAATCTAACCTTGTGAATTGCAAAGGTGACAGGTTTTCTTCCATAATTTTTATATTTATCTTAATTGTTACTTGGTATTGTAGTGTGTGAGCATATATAACATCTGGTGGATTTATAGCATTTCTTCTAGAAAGATTCTTAGTCTTAATTCAAAGACTTGCAGAGAAAGAGTCCAAGAGCACATTGATTATAGGATGTCAGTGTTTAATTATTGTCAGTGTAAAAAATGAGACTGATTTCTAGAATAAAGTTTCATCTTCTGGCTGGTGGATTATGTGATAAGCAGGAAAATACTGAAACTCCCTTAAACAAAACAAACTTAGCTGCACAATTTGTACTCTGAATGGGCAGGAATGAGATGTGCCAGGAGAGCATATTTTGAAGTGTTCAATTCCACATAACCCAAACATCTAAGAGAATGAAGCACCTAGTGACCAAAATCTCAGATCCCTCCCTATTCCTCTAGCAAACGGAACAAAACCGATATGCCAGCACAGTTTATGGGGTCAGATACAGGCTCTGAGGTTCCATTCATTTTCTTGTTATCTGTTTTATCACTGAATGGTTCAGCAAATGTGGAAGTTCCCATTGGCAAAGAGAAAGTGGAAAAAATATTTCTTGGGCCAGGAACAAAAAGATCATCATGCCTGTGTTCTCATCAGGCAATGGTGATGCTCTCAGGAGTCAGTATGAGCTAAAAGGTTATTATTACAATATCTGTCTCAGAGGGAATATAACTTTTCTAAGGCTAGAACTTGAACACTGAAAATTTGTAAGACACAGAAGGGCAAAAGCCCATTGTTGGAGAAATCAGACAAAATGGGCAAAATTTACAAACACAGAAGGTTTTGTAAAGGAAAGAAAAATGATTGATTTAATGGATTTGGGAAATTATAGTCTTGAGGTAGAATTATAGGTTTAATTATAGGACCAGGTATGACAAGAGAAAGGATACAAGTGCAAAAGATATTTGATTTTACAAAACCCTTGAAATGCAGAGGATAAATAGTATACTCCCAGAAATACCCCAGAACGCTTCAGAGCACTGGTTTTGTTCAGTACTTCTCATGTAGCCTGACATGTAGTGTGACAACAGTCTGCTGTTAAGTATGAGCAAAGTGCCCATATACGTAGTATGCTACAAATTTTTGAAATCACTAAATGTAAAGCTGAAAGAATTTCACCTTCAGACAGAGCTTCTGGAGATGCCTGCGGAAGGTAAACCAACACCTAGCAGGTCTGGGCACTTTGGTGCCAAAGGATTATCAGAGTTACTGGGGGAGGTTTATGTCTCATGTACCTCCAGCAGGAACAGAGAATACCCATACACAGCACAAGAAAACTCACAATTTATGAGATGCAAAGTCTATAAAACCTCTCACAGCAGTCCTGCAGTGTTCAAGCAAGGGTGCTCAATTAAATCCATGATGAATTTTATTTTCCTTCCTGTGCCAAATTATCACATTCACAGCTGAGAATTTAGCCTATTTTGGACAAAACTTTTAGATAAAATGCATTCAAATAAAATTTATGTTCTGTTTGTAAGTATGTACATGTACATTCTGTATTTTGTTACCCTATATACTATATAAGTGTGAAAAGGAAAATCTGCATGTTTCTCTTCTTTTTCAGTTTCCTTAGAATCTAATCTTTTTTCCCCCTGAGATACATAACAGGCCCAATTCTACTACTGTAAAGACTGTGTCTCAATACATAAAGTAAATTGGCAGTTTTTACCCTCCACACTATGTGTTCATCACTGATCCCTCCTGACAGGGTTCAATGTGAGGAAACTGGGACTTTGTATCTGAAAACACATTTGGATGTTCCAGTTTCAGCGGAAAATAACCCTCGTTCCAAGTAACATTTGAAAAAAAACCACAACCTTTTTGTTTCACAGTAATTCCAAAGGCTTAGCATGATCTGTTGCTATATATAGCAGCAGTTACTGAAAATGTTGTGGAACATATTACAAATGTGCTTGAATTACTGTACCAATGCTATGTAAAAGTCAATATGAATATGCAAAAACCATGCTGGATACTTCAAACCACGGAAAAACTTGTGGGATTCAAAACAAGTTGTAGTCACCAGTTTACTCATCCATTTCTGCCCTTGAAGTTAAGATCTTCTCATTGAGGTGAAGGTAAGTAACACTAGAAATAGAGAAGAGAGAAAAACAAGCAGTATGCTAAAAGTAAAACTCACAAAGGAAAGGTAATTGTTTTGGAAATTTACACTTTTCCTTTCTTTAACTGAAAGAAAAGGAAAAAGGGAAGGGGAAGTACATAAAAACCTCCAACTGAGCCTTAAGATTACTTTAGAAGTAACCTCAGAGGCTACTTCTAAAAATCTAGGGGGATACCCACTTATTAAGGCTAATCTCAAGTTTCTGTTAGGAATATATTTAGGGGAGGTAGTCAGGGTTTCAGTCCTTGTTATCAAACCAAGTAGGAAACAATTTGTCTGTCACATGCTGGGATACAGTTTGTTGCTAACTGTTCCTTGTTTTTATAGATTCAGCTAAAGAAATTTGCATTGGGAAGAAAATAATATCTATGAAATATTATTATAAAAATTATACCTTTATCTGCTAAAAACTGAACTATTTTGACAGGCTGAAGTTGTGCCTTAAAAGGGAAGCTGTCATGTTTCAGGATTTTCTAGGTTCATTGGAATAGGCAGATTTAAACCAAAAACAAACTAAAACCACACAAAGCAAGCAAACAAACCCCCAACAACACAAAGGTTTGAAGAAAAACTTTATTAGGTTCTCCTTGGATTTGATAGCCAATCTTGAAAAAGTTTCAATTGTACTGTTTTTAAACATTTGAAATTTTCACTTTACCATTGGCTGTTGAAGTTGCGGATGCCCCATCCCTGGAGGTGCTCAAAGCCATGTTGGAAGGTGTCCCTGTCCATGGCAGGGGGGTTGGAACCAGATGATCTTTAAGGTCCCTTCCAACCCAAGCCATTCTGTGATTCTATGATTCTACATGTATAACATACATGCTGTTCTACTTCTCCACTCCTGATGCACAAAATTCAAACAGGTAAATGAATTTGCAAAGGACCATGATGGAACAAGATTCTGCTTTTCCTTTGGAGATCTAAACCCACTACACATAGTGAGTGGCTGGCTGAATCCCAAAGATATCCATGAAAAGTTTGCCTTGGAGCCATGACTCCAGGTGGGCAGGGCATAGCTCCTGGGGTTAGGGAGCGGTGAAGAAGGGATACATGACACATGGAAGAGGCTGCTTCTATCAGGTATCACATTATAAAACCAAGTGTCTGAGTCCTTGATTACTGCTTCAACAGCTGGGAAATCCCACTTTCTGTGTTACTTTTCTTGGAGTGAGGAAGGTAAGTGTCTTTCAGTAACACCACCCAGTAAGGTATGAGAAATGGGACCTGTGTGACTCACCACCACACCCACACACGTGTGTTGTCAGGTGAGAACTAAAGTTTTAAGAGGGTTCTTCACAGCACCCAACAGCTTTGCTATATTAAGCTGAAATCCAAAGGGTGACCTTCATTTAAAGGTAGTATATTCTTGAACACAAAATTATTTTGTCCATTTTGAAGAAGCTACCATATTTTTATTCCGTTTGGTAAATGTACAGTATCTTGATTATGTCAGGTCTCAGAATTCCAGTTTTTCATACCAAGGTTTTAGACAAGTACTTAAAGACACCAGGAATCTGCCAGTTGCAGGCTAGAGTGAGCTTCATTAGTCAAGAAGGTTTGTGTTCCAGATGTCAATGAAGGACACAAGGGGGAAAGGACAGAGTGGAACAGGGAGCTCAGTTGAATGACTTCAAGCCTCTGGGTGAGCTCAGGGCAGACCTCATGCCTATGAAATCATTTTCTATTGTTAGCCTGCACAAAATGTTTGGCTGTAAGCCCACACTGAAACTAAGCTGTTCTTGTGCCCGACTACTGTTCTGAGGACAGTATGTGACTGCTAAGCTGCACACACAGAACAAAGAATTAAAGATTTTTTTCCCTTCTCTTTGAAAGCCAGATTAATAACCATTATTGTAATTTTCTACAACAAATCAGTCAAAAAAACCCGTGTTCAGACAGTTGTGTTTCTCATTCACTAGAGAAAGGAAACCTTGACTGTCTGTGTCCTGAAGGTGAGAGGAGAGTTACTCCTATGCTTGTGAAGGCACATAGCTTTGGCTTCTGAGAGAACCAATGCATTCTGAGCATATAATGAGGGGAGGGGGAAGGAAAATACTTTAAAATATATATCTACTAGTAAACAATCTACCTGAAAACATCTTACGATGCCATGTCTCAGTAAGCTCTGCAGTACAGTGTTCTAGTAAGAAGGAATAAGAGATTAATGTAAAAGTTCATTCAAAGTCTTTTTTTTTTAAATAAATTAACTATGTTTCTTTCAATCCCTGCATTTTAGCATTAGCTAAAATGTGATTCATCTGTTGAACTCTGTTTCTGCTTTGCCAGTTGTAATAACTACTTTGGTTGGTAATCTTAGTTCTGGATATTGACGGACAGGTCATTTTGTTTTAGGTCCAGGTTACAGTTTCTGCTCACTGTCTTTGGATCTGAAGGTGCAAAGCTATAAAAATAGAGAGCAGCAAGTACTTCTTTCCACGAGGCATTTGACTCAGCTTTGGAGAAAAGAGTGTTGTGATATCAGTTGTGTCAGGATCTCTTCCTCTGCTCTAACCAGACCAGGTTAACATTAATTACAGAGCATTTAAAAGTCATCTGTTTAAAGGGGAGTAGCTGAGAGGGAGGCTAGATGAAAGAAGTTAATAAAGTTATATCTTGGTTGACATGCCTTTTGAACAGTAAAGTGTGTTATCAAACTTGAACATGATTGACATTGTCAGCATGTTCAGGAAGCGGTAGGTTTCTTTGTAGCAAACGTAAAATGAATGTCATTTTGAATGTGAAATAAATACACAAAACAACTATCCTAAAACATCATTTCTCTAAGGACCTTGTCACTGTCAAAAGTCATGAAATGATTTATTGCAAAAGAGACCCTAGATAGTTTTGCTCCTCTCCTCGGGGCTCACTGACATTAATTATTTGCAGGAATCTGTGTATTCCGATGAAACAATACAGATGAGGTATATTGACTCTGAAATAAATAGTTCCATTAAGTAAATGCCTCTAGGTGAAAATATGATCTGTGAAATGCAACTCTCTTAGAGCTCTATATATGCTTGTGCTGACACTGATCTTAAAGTGAGGTTACCTGAGTACTTCCAAGGAGGTAAGACGCATGTCAGTAAATGAATATAGGATATCTGCAATGGTAAGATGGTTTTGCATAGGTTGAGCTGACCGTTAAAGCACATAGCATTTACTTTTAGATGTCATCTGAAAATAAGACTTTTGTTACTAAAGCAAGTTATGGTACAGTTTGTACTAAATAAAATGTAAACTCCTCAACTTGGTAAATGTTTTACCCATCTCAAGTCACAGTGCCCTTTTAAAATCCATTAATCCATCAGTGCTTGCCAAATTCTGAATAAACAATATTCACATACTCCTGTTGATGATTCAGATAGTTCATCATACTCATCCCATGTGTTGGCAAGAGCCAAATGCAGCCATATATTGGCTTGTAAATACTCTTGGTAGTGTGACCCTTTGCATCAGATGAATAGATAAATAGGTAATATCTGGGTAAATTCAGTTTTGTTCTCTGTATTTGTAAGCGTATGCTCAGCCTGACTTACTCTGGCAAGTAAATATTGGATTATACTTAATGGAGGAAGTCTTGGTTTATATTTACCACTATTATTTTTGTGAGAAAAGAAGTGATGCAATTTCAACTAGGTCTCACAAATCAGCTCTGGCAGTTTTATGGATTAACACCTAGAATAGTGCTAGAAAGTGGGTGGATCTACAGTAAAATTCCACCAGAAGAGACTTGCACTCACCTTTCTAGAGGTGGTGCCCAGCTCCAGAAAAAATAAACAAATAAAACTTAGCAAAAAACTAGTTACAGTTTTTTGTATAACCTGAAAGTTACATGTTGCAGGTTATACAAGCAATAATCTCTCCATAATAAGGTCTTCATTTTAGAGAGATGTTTGATGTCTTCTGGATAACCAGTAATGAAAGATTATTTTTTTCCTAACAATCTGCACGATGGGGAAGCATTTACCAGTCTCCCAACAACTTTTTAAAATGCTGCTGATCTGTTTCGTGACTGATGTCCTTCAGTATCAAGGGTTGTGTTGAGAAAACAGCATCATGTCTGCTTGCAGATGATGTAATGAGAAAACACTGGCGAATAAGAGCTAATACACAGCAGGGTGAAAACTTTGCACCATGCCCCTATGAACTAAGTCAGTAACACAAGTTATTTTCATGAAATCGCATTTCTGGAAAATTAAAACTTACAATTGAAAAAAAAAATAACAGTTGCTATTACAGTTAGAGCTAGGACAGTTGCTTCATGATTAGTGATGGATTAATTTTACAGTGTCACTGGAACTCAGCTTTCAGGTCCTTCAATCCTACTCAATCTGCACTTCATCAAAGCATGAACAAATGGCTCACCTCTGCTTAAAACGTACCTGTGGTATTCTTAAAGATCTACTTTCAATAGCTTATTTTTTATATTAGAAATCTATTCAGGAGCCCTCTATAAGAGTACAGGAGTCAGTCAAACAATCTGCAGTTTGAGAGAAACAGTGCAATGGTTTTGAAGTCCATCTAACTCAGCACTACAAGTGAAAGGCATCATCTACTGGCCACCAGCCCAATAGATATGTGTCACAGATGTGTCAGAATAGGCTCTCAGGCTGAAGGTGACATTTGTGCCTGAAGGGGATATTTTTACAAATGCTGAGTTAACAGAGGGCAGCATAATGTCTGTGGTATTAAGAAGATATTTCCTATTAACGGACCAGGGACCTTGGCATTGCACATAGGGTTCTGCTCAACCTCATCAACACCCGTTTTTTTTCTGCTTGAATGAAAGATCACAGTAAGGTATATTTTGTAAAGAAAGCTTAGACAGTCAAAATGAAAATGGAATTCTTACAGAGAAAAGATGTTAACAATAAAAGCTGTAGAAGTCCCCTGAAAGTGAGATTCAGTTCAATTTGACAAAATAAATTGTTTTACCGTTGAACAGAGTCCCACTAACAAGTATAGATTACATGTGTAAGAGCCAGTTTTGCCTGCAGCTAATGTACCTAGCAGATGTATTAACTGTGCAGCTCTCCCATTTGCAGGCAGTAGAAAGAATTTAGTTCTATTTAAGTGTAGGAGGAAACGGAGAAGTATATGAACACTAAGGCTTAAAAACGGAAAAATATTTAAACATATTTAATATCAGAACTGACTTAATGTTCCAAACAGTCTAGAGAGGCTACACCCTTATCTATAAGTAAAATATGTTTATTATTTACTGGAATACAGAATAAAAGGCAATTACATTAGCCACAGATATTAAAATGCCAGACGGGGAAAGAGGAGGTGCGCTATGTATTCTGCAGGATGCCTCCTTGGAACTGTTAGTACTTCATGCTGTAACAGGCTGGAAATGAAGTGCAAACTCATCAGTGTAATTATTTCTTCCCTTCTTTTTGTAGAAGCTGGGCTGAAGGATGGACATCTTTAACTTATCACTGGTTGCATTTGTTACCACATGCATCCGTAAAACAAGTGTAGCAAATCTATTGCTACACTGAGTCGTAGGGAGCCCCAGTTCCTGTTCTCAAATTTGTAGCCCTGCTGGACAAAAAGCAGAAAACCCCCTTTCCCCTGCTGGTGGTTTGAATTGCTCTAATTTGTCCTGGTAACGGCGCCAGATGTCACAGTGTAAAAGGAAGTCTGACCCGGTAAAAAAGATTGCCATTCTGACCTTCTGTTGACTTCTAGAGCTCTGGCCTTTTTTTGTCTTCTGAACAAACCCAGCACTCACAAACATGCTGAAGGGAGTGGAAAAAGCAGCTTGACTCTTGTGAAAGAAGTCACAAGCAGAGCTGAGATGGCCGCTTGCCGCTTTCCCCGTCAGGGTGACATCTGCCGCCTTTTGCTGAGCCGCTTTTTTTTTGTGGGGGGAATGAACGTTCACTCCAGCAGGGCTGGACCTCTTCCCCCATCCCTGCATCTTTGTCACTGCTTCTTTTTATCTGGAAAGTCTTTTATTTTTCCCTCCATCTTTGGAGCCTATCTTTTAGGAGAGATGAAAGCTATATTTTACGGCCCTTCTACTTCTTCAGCAAGATCCTGACACTGTTTCTTTTCTCATACAATGAACATTTAGTTTATTATATTTACCACTCCATTTCTCTTAGTAAAATGGTTTTACATCCGTAAAAAAGCCCAGCAGAGTAAATCAGAGTGAATACAGCCAGGTGTATTGCATTGGAAGCAGTCCTCTTTCATGATAAAGGCAGTCAGCTTCCACATGATTCGTGTGTCTTCGCCTGTAAGCAATATTTTTGGTTAACTGATCTGTGTCACGTTCAAGATTATCTGTGTGAAATTCTGTTTTCCTGTTTGCAGGAAGAAGTAACAAATCTTGGCAGTGTTGATTTTTGATGCAAATAGGTGTGCATATATGTATGTACGTGCGTGTGTATTTGTGTGTGTCTGTACATTTCCAAAGTCTTGGCACTCGCTTTCTTTCCATGACTCTTACTTATATAAGCCTAAACATGGGTCTGCCACAAAACTGAATACAGAGCAGGATATAGTTGTAGCTCTCACAAGCAGATAAATTGTCATTAAAAGAAAAATAAGATTAAAAATTCCAAAAATTTGTCTGCTTGATGCAGATGCACTATTCAGCATCCTCCAGGGCAGGGACATGGTGCTTGGCAGAGGGCATAGTCTCCCAATGCTACATGAGGCTGCCTGTATCCATTGAGTGCAGAAAAAGAAGGAATAACCACTAGTGAGAAGAGCAAGTGACAGTCAAAGATATAATGTACAAATCACCCATAAGAACATTTTAGAACCAGATTATAGCCCTTGCTCATGCTTATTCATATTTACTCAGCGAGAGAAACCCAACAAGCATGTACAGTGCTTTGTGATTTTAGTCAGCAAGCAGATTTACATGGATGCGTATTCTGTTCAATATAAAGTGTTCAAGTGAGAAGCTTTTCTTTATGCTGAAATAAAATGTTTGTACATCATGTTCAAGAGAGTGAAAAGCAAGAGAGTCATTGGAGACTAAAGTTAAAGCAGGTTGAAAATATAAAGGATTTTAGTATCTTAACGTTCGAACTTGTCTTGGACATTAAAATACAATTTAGCAGTGACTTGTGAGTTCTTCTGCTTTGCCCTGTGAGATTTCCCACAGGTAAATATGGGAGGTGAAAATTCTCTACTATAGAAGAATGTGTAGTTTATTTTATATCTTTGTATCTTTATATCTTTATATCTTTATATCCATCTTTATATCTTCATATCCTTTTATCTTTATATCTTTATATCTATCTTCATATCTTTAATCTTTATATCACTGCTTCTTTTTAACACATTTTTGCTGTATATCTCATTAAGCTAGATCACTAATTTTGGGGCTTCTTTCAATTTACACCAAAGAAGTAATTACATATTCACATCCTGAGTTGTTCTTTGGTTGCTGTTCTGCTTTTAAAATGGAATGCAGATAAAAATTATGTCAGTTGCGGGGTTTCTAGTTTGCATCAAAACCACAACTGATAGATTAGACAATGATGAAACTTGAGACAAAGATAGTTATTCACTCATCTCCTTGACAATACTGGAGTTAAAAAAACCCAAAAAACAACATAGTCTACTGCAACTCAGAAGAGAACAGTTTAGCTATTTCATCTTGTATCTGATATGATCTTTAGTCAATTAGCAAAGCAAGTTCCCTTTTCTTTGCAGAGTATTGCTGTGCATTGCTAAGCTATTTCTTTGTTTGACTTCTGTTAGAGACACGTGTGCTGAATTCAATGATTCTTTCTTCAGTATCATTATTATTTTCCAATTCAGAAAGCACGGTTGGCTGTACACAAATGTGAAATATAGCTTTTGGTATGACAACAAAGCGCCATGAAATTTCACATGCACATACACACACACACAAAAAAAGAAAAAAAAAAAGGAAACAAAAACAAAGGTCAGCAAATATGACACTTGCTTGGCCAACAATCTTTCTCCAAGGATTCATACTGTTGGGAGACTTCTATCCAACTGTCTTCCTTTTTTCTCCCCTCTGTTCTCTTCTCTTTATCATCAGTCCACCTCTTCTTTTTATTCGTTACAGCAGTAACTGACACCCACCAGCAACAGCAAGTTGAGATCATGAAGGCAAGTGCCTGTGTCCTGCTAGAATTGATCATTGATCTGGGAGTATGGCACACATAAGGCAGAGCAAGGTCACTCAACTTCTTTCCTTCAATTTTTCATTCCTGTGCAGGTAGCTACACTTCAAGGTTCTTCCTCCCAGCCTGTCATGTTGTTTCTCATTATACTACCACATGAAAAATAGAGAGTATGCCAACCTATATAAGATATTATCTCCTACGTGTTGGTCTGCTAACGGTTCAGAAACACACTCTCCACTACAAAATGTCACTGAAGTTCACTATTTTAAAGGCATGCTTTTATCTAATAACAAGTACTGCAAAGAAAGAAAGAAGACAACTTATTAGGAATAATCTATTAAATCTTAATGAAAATATATTGCAGAGGAGTTGAATAAACTGCAAGAATGACATAAATAATAATCCAATGTGAAGTAAAAATTCATTCACATACCTATGATAGTAACTTTTGTTGATGTAAAGCACTTTACGATATTCCATAAGTGCCACTAAGCTATTTATCTTCAAGAAAAAAAAAAAGCATTTGGGAGTTGTGCAAGGTCTTTTATTTAAAATAGATAAACTTGTATATTAAAAAATAAGCCTCACGCTGTGACATCAGTACTGCACTCTCAAATATTTAATGTAAAAATACATATATTTGTAGGAATATGTGAAACAAAATTCCCAGCTTGTTCTTTTGCTTGGTTGACTTGACATAGTTACTTAACTCTCTGTAGGGGTGAATGGCACATTCATTGACAGATTCCCTATCGACCAGGGCCTGAAGCCTCAGGAATGTTTTTAAATTAATCCTAATCCAGAAGTGAAATAACTATTCTGAATGAAGAAAAACTATGGATTGTTTTATTTCACTGATTTTCAAAAACAAAGGTTGGATGTAAATGTAAAAGTTGAAGTCAATCCTTTCTAGACTGTCTTCATGAACTAGAAAGGAGAGAAAGCATTATGTTTTCACAGATCTTATCATCAACTCAGAATGGGGCCAGAGCTTCAAATGAGGTCTAGCTGCTGCAGTCACTAGTGCGAATCAAACTCACTGTCCTCACTAGTTTTGATGGCAGGCTCTCTGATGTCGATGAGAGCTTACAAATGGAAAAAAACAACATTCTGTGGCCAATGACATAAGAAGATTTAAAAGATTGCAGAGAAGTATAAAGAGATAATGTTAAAAAAAAAGGTCCTTCCTTCCACATTTCATTCAATGGTTTGAAAACTACCGAAGACTGAAAATGTCTTCGTCCATGCAGTATAAATCAACATATAAGAGACGGATAATAGTTGGAAGGCTTGGTTGAGGAAGATTATCACACTGTTGAAAACTGACTTTTGGAACAAATTGTTCTGGCAAGCTTCTGATACTAAAAGACATGAGGTTAAGATGACCTCATATCCCAGAACCCTGAAATCATAGGAAATATAACTAGGATGGACCTTAAGACATCAATAGATCGTTCCTTTGCCTAAAGGCAGAATCAGCTGAACTTAAAATACTGGTGACATATGTTTCAATAGTCTGGGCTAAAAGTCAGATATTATTACACAACTTCCCTCCTGCATCTAGACCTCCATCACCCTCAATATTTTTTTTGCTATATCACATCATAAACTCCTGCATAAATCACCCCTATCTCGATGGCTATCATTTTATAACCAAGAAGTAACCCTTATTTATTCTCACTGTTAATTTTTTCCCTGATATCTATCCTCAGGTCATAATTTGCAGTCTGAAGGTAGGGTATATTGTGCCTGTTTTACTTCTATTGATGTAATTTCTGCCTTCTCCTGCCCCTAAACATCAGTGCATGAACATTTCCAGCAGTGTGTAAAACAGAACAACGGGGAAAAGAAGTCAGAAAAGTTTGAAGAAACAGAGAAGCTACTCTATGGACAATAAACAAGAGCATTCAAGCAACCTTGAAAACAGTGTTATAGTAAATGGCATATAAAATGATAAACATAAAGTACCTTGTGTATGACAAAAATCAAGAAGGAAAATAGGAGGGAAAAAAACCACCCTAGAACTGTAGTTATGTCAGAAAACAGATAAAATAGGTAATAATACCAAAAAGTACATTGAAGTCTAAGGCACTGTTAAGAGTGGTTGAGCATTAGATGCCTGCTTAGCTATATTGCCTTAGAAGTAATTAAAAATACTGCAACAAGAAAAAATCTTCATACAAGTATCTCAAAGAACAGAAGTGGTCTTAATATTTTGCATTATTCATACCTGTCTAGACAAAAAATAAAATAAAAACAAACAAACAAACAAAAAAAGACATCTGCTGAGGAACTAAATGGCAGTTCACTAATAAAAGATGAGATGGTAACTATCACACACAGCTTTTGTACCATGTAAAGCAGAACTATACACTGTCTTGGCACGTTAACGCATCCACAGCAGTAATATAACCAGTCACAACACGTCATCAGTTTTTCCTCTGTAAGCATGAAATAAAATTGCTGAAGCCTGAACTGAATTATTTATCTAAAAAGACAGCAGTAGGGGTAGAGCTAACAGTTACAGGAAAGGAAATAAAACCTTCTGTTATCTTGATCATTTTGTGTCTAAACACACAGAAATGTGTCCTGCTGCCTTGTGCCCCTCCTCCCTGGACCTGGGGAAGAAAAACTGTCACACCAGTGCCAGTGAATTACGGCAGAGACTTGCCCATTGCCTGCCTCTCTGTTTTTCCCCTTCCCATGGGTCTGGCTGCTGTGGCATTGCTCCAGCATCCGTCTGAGGGACATCTCCTCTTACAGGAGGAGAAGCCTGGGAAGGTGGCAGACCCCCTGGGACAGAAGGAGGGACCAGAAGCTATCCTCTCACCTTGAGGGACCAGAAGCTATGCTGATAGATGCCTCTGTGTTACGTCAGAAGCAGGGAGCCAAACATGAACACGTGGGGCTGGAAGGACTAACTTTGGTTTTTTAACCAAAGTCCTCCTTTACTTCTGTGTTGACAATTTAAGAGACTTTCAATTATCCTCATCAGAGTGTTCAGCCATGTAGCTTCAATAAGTAAAATAGCTGGGTGTAAGCATGTTTTTTTCTGATGGATGTTGTAGTTAAGAGGACATGACAGTGAGCTGCAAAAGTCATTATCTATTAATTTTGCCGGTTTATTTTAGTAAGCAATTAATAGCTTTTCCAGCATGTGTTTTACATTTCCCACTCATTAACTGAGTTCCATTTATACTATTTCTTTTGCATTAAAAGATATATTGCACTATTTAAAGTCTTAATTTAGCCCATATGTCAAAACTATATCTAAATGAGCCACTTACAGCACTTTTGTATGAATTACATTACATGAGTCTTTCCCCTCCTGTCTTTTTTATCCTTGCAATATCTTTATTAGAAGGTAGAAAAGGAATAAATAAAATATAATAAGCAGAGATATTAAACCACAAACTTGTGACTACCAAGTCAAGTTCAAACTGTAGAATATATTTTAAATACCAAAAAAAAAGGGTCCAAAACCTTGCACAAAGCTGCATGTAAGTGAGGTTCTCCCATGTAAACTGGGAAAACTCCAGTGCTATTATGCTCATTTACATGGATATGTTTTTTATTTTTTCCAAAGAGTAGACTATAATTTTGAAACTTCTATTCCCATGCCTTTTATTTATCTGTTTTCCTAATGTGCATACTTAAATTATTATTTCTATCATCAACAAAAAGAAGGTGCACAGCCTCTCAAGTCTTTGTTAAAAAAAAATTAAAAAAAGCAGAAGAAGGAGTGAGGATCAAGGCGAGCCACTGTCAGAACCTCTTTCTCAAAGCTTATCTAGTCTTCCCGTTTCTAACAGTCTTTAACTCTAGGAAAAAAAAAAAATAAACAACATCAGCCCCACCCCATCCTTGGATCTACCACAGAGATCCTGAGGCTAGGACACATTCTATCTTTAAACAGGATTTTTTTTCACAAAACTCTTCCAGAGGTTTTGTTTGTGCATTTTTTTTTTCTGGCAAATTATTTATTCCTGCTTCATGTATTAGCTACCTATGCTGTGATCTAGATACTCTGCTGGTTTAAACTTTTATATCTTTCCTTTAATGACGCCATTGAACGGCCCATTGATTCCAAAACAGGATCTTTACAACAGGGCAAGGAAGCCTCGTTCTTTTCCTTGGCTGGCTAGGAGGCAGTGACATCTCCCAATGGGAGCAGTACCTTCGCACTGTTCAAATGTGTGTATGACTTAGATGCTGATATTGATGTTCACAGTAATGATGTTTGTCATCTGCTCCGTTGCAGATGTAAGCAGCTCTTTCCCACTTAGTACTACATAATAAGGTGTCACTCTCATGGTTCTTTATGCTTTTTTCTTTATTCAGATGTTTTGGCAAACTTTATGTCTACTTTCTCTTTTTATGAGCAAAGCATGACTTTTTTCGATTATTTAAGGTATATTTTTAAGATCTTAATTAACATTAATCAAGAGAGGTTTTGGCCCTTATAACTGTAAGTATTTTCAATATAGGCTTCTTTTTTCTTCCACATTATTTTGTGCTAATATATTGCTCACTGTAAGATACAATACTGCCAGTGGTTATAATAATGATCTTTATCATCTGTTCTTTGCAAATACCAACTGTTCCTTAATTTGGTGCCATATTTTAAAATAATTATCTGCTTTCATCTTTACAATTTAATATCAAGTTATATTTCATATCAATATATTTTACTAGGTAGATGATTTTGTTTCTTTTATTGTGTAGATGATTGTTAGCTTGTAACAGTTTACAATTTTTCTCACCCTGGATAAATTTGATGGAGTGAATAGTACTCCTTATAACCTGCTTCCATGGACAACTTTCTTTCAAGCCTAGCAAAATATGCAAACAATCATGACATATTAACATGCTATCCTGAACAAGAGTTTGGATGTACTAGAATTTGGAGATATCTTTAATACATATATAGTGGTGTTTTGTTTTGGCTCTTTTGTAGTAACTGTTCTTCCACACAGATCTGAGTATTCATTTTTATTATTATTTTATTTTTTCATCTATACTTTGGAAAACTATGTGTGTTAGCCTGTTACTATAAAGAGATTTTTAGTATAAAGCAGGGCACCTTTATAATACTTTCTTTACATTGGGCTTGGAAATCCCTCCAACCCCTGGACTGATAATGCATCTGTTCTAAAAACAAGATATAGAATAATTCTGAACCCAAATCTTGCATGTTATGTGCCAGACAGTAAATTTTGCGTTAACATTGTTTTTACATTTTAGGACTTTGCTGGAGTTGTTTTCTCAGATCCTAGCTTACTCTCCATTTCTTCAAGAAGTGCAGCCCAACAAGTCTTTGAGCCCAAGCAGAGTCCCTCAGCCACTACAGTGGGTATCATAACACATACTTTCAACTTACTCATTTTGTGGAAGAGTTTCATTTTTTTTAGGCCAATGTGCAGTATTACCACTGTTTGAAAAACCTGAGCTCTCTTCCAGTTCTACTCTAGTCCATAGGAAACATCTTTTGCCTTTTTTTGCCTAGTTTTCATTTCTACTTATAGCTATACTTCCTGGATGGAAAGACACAGAAGCTGAGATCTCAGAACACTTTTTTTTTACCTGTTACTGATCTGCTAGATTCACTGAGCAGGATATTCAAAATCTTATACAAACATACACTCTTGGAAAATCTCCAGATTTTCAAACTCATAGATACTGGACAATTTGAAAATGACAAGGTCATTGCACTGGAAATGCTCTGGTCTGAACATACCAATTTTTGAAAGCTTTATTTTTACTGTTGATAGAAAAATCAGTTTTCTGATATTTTCCTGATTATGCTTAAAATGAACAGATCATACACCGATGAAGAATTATTTTTTTAATTTATGAATATCAGACCTAACCTTTAAAAAGAGGAACAGACTCTCTAATTTTTCATTGAAATATTTAGATTACATATTTTTTGAATGAAGGAACTGGCTCTTTTATCTGTATGTACAGTACCTGACACAATGAAAATGCTATTTGTTAGAGTCTCCTAGACATTGCTCCACATAATATGAAAAAGCAACAATATTATCAACCTAGTTGGGTAGCACTTCAGAATAAATTTATTTATTGAACTGTGCCCTTACTATTTTCAGAATTGCATTTCTAGTAGTTTGAAGGATTTATGAAGTAAAATCAAGTGGTAAAGATGTAATATGAAAGAGTGAGTTGGTTTGTGACAATGTATTGGTCTTAGAAAACGTCAGAAATTTAAATACAACTAAAAATGTAATGTCTTATCATTGACCTCTAGAGAATGAATATTGTTGCTTGTAATAGTGAATCACAGAATTATAGGATGATTACTTACAAACTATATTTTGAACAGCTCTATACTCTCTATATTTATTGTTTTAAGGATGATTGTAAAATTTTGGTTTTAAAAAATCACCGAGCTGATGTAAATGTAAATGTGTTGTGTGACATTATAAATAGAAGATGAAAACACCTTACTACCTTGTTTGATGAATCTTAGGATATTATTCTGAATACATTGTTTCTGCTTTTGTTGAAGGTGGCCTTTTTGAAATAGTCCTACAGGCATACAATAATTTACATACCCACTGTAGATGATTAGTTGGATAAATTAATTGAGAAAATTTATCTGGGATGTCTGTATCAGAGATTCTTTTAGGAATTTAGGGACAAAATAATCTAATTTTCACAGAAAATATCATTACTAGATTACAAGCTGAATTTATTCACTGTGTTAAAGAAGAAATATTTGAATGTTAATGTTCCTACCCTGTAGGTCCTGAAAGTTTCACAAACCAGGAGAAAAAACAATTTTTACTTCAATCAATTGACTTGATACCTTTTCTGCATCTCATTTTTTGGATAACTTAGTTTATTTCTTATAATAATCAAATGAAAGTTTAATAAATTAATCTAGGTTACTTTTTTCTTCTAATAATTGAACATGCAGAGTATATGTTTTGACCTAGGATGAGGCAGCAAAACTGAAGCTATGAATATATTCTTAAATTTTCCTCTTGAATGTCTTAACTGAAATGAGAAGGCAACATTCTCCTTTTCATTTATTGTCTATATTGTGAATGTCTGTGTGTATCCTAAATCATTTTTCGCTTTGTTCAGAATACTGAACAGTGTCATAAGCATTTACATTTTGCTTGAAAATCTCAAATCTCAAAAAATTCAACACAAGCCTGTAGTCCATTACAAGCAATTATGTCATTCTACTGACCTATAAGGCTGTGCTTGTTTTCTTGAAAAAGATGGTCCTAAGAAGATACTTAAAGTTGATTTATAGTGTCACAGACTGACTGATTAATTTTTCCAAAGTTAGCCAAGTGGTCATTGACAATAGAACTCTCACTGATTGTCTTGGTAGAGTCCATCATAGCATTTTCAATCAATATAGAGCCATGTGGGGGACTATGCAGAAATTATTCTCTCCAGGTCAGGCTTGGAGCCTATTTGTAAAACAGAATTTACAGTGGCATATGCCGCGTGATCTTGTTTTCTGCAACGTAGTTTAAACTAATGAGCTGTGGATCTTGAAATTGCTACTTTCTTCATAACAAATACAGTACAGACTGATGGGAGCAAAGATCTGAAGCAATATTTGGGTTTAAGAATCTGCTTCAGTGACAACCTATGATTCTGTAGAGATGGTAAAATGGAGATACCAGCACTGGAAGAAACCAAGCTGGCAAGTCCATACGATGTAGTGCGGATATATAGCCACAGGTTACTAGGTTTAGCTCTGATATTGCTCTTCACACCAGTTTCAGTGATCTTCCATGCTCCAATCAAGTAAACTCCATCACTAGAGAATCCTCCACAGCATACAGGGGCCCTGCACGCCAGGACATGTTTAGCTTTCTAACACATACAGCACTCACCACTGAGATTAAGATGAGGGATAAGATAAAGAGGTGTACTTATCACTGTTCTGAAGTCTGTCGTTTTATTGCCAGCAGGTCAATTTTATGAGGGTACATACAATCACATAAGCTCAGAAGTGTAAACAGGCAGATAAAACCTGCCTTTTGCCACTTTTGGTACATTGGTACCTGTGAAAGAAGCTACATATATATCACCTCTCGATCTTAGTTTCTAGATTTACTAAGTATAGTTTCCATCTTTCCACTTTTGTGGTATAAACATTCAGATTTCAAGCCTGCATTTGGATACAGGCACAGCATTTCTCTTGAAGAGGAAGGAAGAATCACCCTTTATAGCTTATAAACATTCACATATAAAAAAACCAAGACATGGAAAAACATTTTGTCTAATGGTCAAATGTATTATTTTGGGGTTGCAATCTAAGCATTATTTCAATTTCCAATTCGTATTGGAATTAAAACAACAGGAACACCAACAAATTACAGTACTATACTACTGAAAGTTACACCAGACTTTTTTATCTTAAATGAAACACTGAAAAATATTTTCTTTTTTTTCATTTCATTTTTCTCCTTGTGAAATAAAGATCAAACATTTTCATTAGTTTAATAGCAACAATAATATGAATGCTACTTTTAAATTCTCTCAGGGGTAGTCAAATTTGAGGCTGGGCCTGTAATAAGTGTTACCAGTTATGTTGAAAACACTGGGCAATTTGAGTAAATTTGTATTTCTTTTGCACATTCAGGAGGCAAGGTATTTGGCAGAGCTTCAGCGTTTTGTACTAAACAACAGAATTCAAGTGCCCCTGCTGCATCCTTGCTAGGTTTAGGTTACTGAATCCCTAACCCCTTTCTGAACAGTGAAGTCATCCAGTGGCAATGACAGTTCCTCCTATCAGCCTCCCTTCCAGTGTGAAAACCCGCAGCCTCGCTGTTTCCACGGGAGGTGCGATGGCTCCTGAAGGCAGCGGCCTGACTGCTTCCCGAGCTGTTCTCCATCTGGCTGCCAGTGTGCTGGCCATGACCCAAGGCAGGGCTAACCTTGCTCCTGGGCTACCCACATCTTCATCTGTCTGGGACCTTGCTGTGCTTCTCATAGGTTTCTTTGCTCTTTCTCCTCACTACCAGAAAAAATTGGTCCTCCATCTGGCTCGTGTCCAAGTTGATCCAGTCACAGTTTCTTCATCTGGTTTATTCTTGAAAAGATAAACTGGGTGTTCTTAATTCAGAATAGTCAGTCTCCCCCTACCCTCTCTCCCTAGCCTACTTACTGCCTCTACAACATATTTAATTTTGTCTAGATACCTGCATAATTGTGGAGGGGAGATCTGTCTGTTTTCTTCTCTCTCTCTCTCTCTCTATCTCTCTCTTTTTTTTTCTTTTTTTTTCTTTTTCTGTCCTTTACTTCTTTTCCTTTCTCCAGTAGCTGGCACAAAGTTTCCTAAATACTGTGAAATTGCCACTCACGAGATCATTTCCATCTTTACAGAGCTTTCCAGTTTATTCTCTGCTGTTTTGTAAAAACACCCACCTCCCTACAGACAGAAGAGATTAAAATATTTCAAAATATATTTTTACTGTCTCTACATTTTCCTTTTGATACGCCACTACCAACTACACACATATATGCCCTCCTCGCCCTCTGGTGGGTAAAGCCCTTTAACAACACACATTCATAACAATTAATTCCCTACAAACATCTTATATCCTTGGCACCAAATGATCAAATACATGAACAGATGATGGTTTTAAAAGGAAGAGTCTCTGCAAATATTTTCAGCTTACTCTAAAATATCTCAGTGTAACGGCTGATTTTTTTCCTCAGATTTTATCACCCAAGGTCTTGTTTATTGCTTGGCTGTGCCTCTGACTCTTAGAGGTCAATGCATTTCCATGCTGCTGCTCATGTAGCATTCATGTCAGGGGCTTCAGCTGGTCTAATTGATGCAGGCTATACAGCAGTCAATGAAGCCAGATAAGTTTACATCTGCCCATCCTGCTCACAGATCAAATAGGAGCATTTTACAAGCAGCAGTTACCCAGTACGGTCTGACCTGTCTTTGACATCTAAAGACAGGATGGACTTACGTTGTACCAGCTATAAATCGGTGTTAGGCAATGCTATGTTAACTCTTTAACAACAGCTATGTTAATGTGAAAAAAACAAAACAAAACAAACCAAAGAAACCCATAATATTTGATATTGATTATGAGCAATTCAGGATTCTGATGATTAGCCCATATAAACTGATCCACTCGCTGCTTTAGGGTTTCCACTGATTTTAGTGCAACTTCAAACTCTTTTTTTTAAACAGAAAATGCTGTTAATGTTTAAAGTTGTACATAGATATTAAACAGGAGAATCGTACTGTGGATATTACAGTGAGAAATACAGAAAAATAAATCACATTATAAGCTTGAATTCAGATATTTTACTGAAGACAGAGTGAATTAATTTGACCTTTTTGAAAGGGTAAAATTCTAATGTTTTAAACTCAGGCTTTTTTTGCTTTTAAAAAAATAAATATTTTGTTTAACTGAATCATCAATCCTTTCAGTCTGTGATAGGTATCAAGATGGTGTAAGCAAAATTAAGTAAAACAGAAGGAAAAAAGTTAAGGTTAGTTCCATTATTATGACAGTTGAGGTTAAATTGTTATGCCCTGAATGCAACTGTAAAATCCTTATTAAATTCTCTTATGCCAAGTCTACCTCTGAACCTCAATGCAAAAGATATTTAATAAAAAAATCTTTTTTTCCCCTCCAACTTTTTTCCCTCTGAATTAGAACAAATATAAAGTAAGGGGAATTAAAAATAAAATGGGGTGGGTTGGGGGGAAAGGATTTGTATGCAAAGAAAGCAAGGTTCTTCTAATTTCATTTTTGCTGGCTGAAAAACTTTTTCTCAACACGTAACTGAAAAGCCCCAATTTTTGTCGCAGAAAACCAGAAAGCTCAAAGAAATGCCTTACTGCTTTTCCCTATCCTGTACCTAGAAATCAAAAACACGTAGAGATGACGGGTGGTCCATGGAGCACAGAGGGCACCTTCTCCTATGTCATCTTCTTAGCACCCTTTAAAAAAAGAAAAAAAATGGTCTTCTGCTTTCCTCTCCCTCTTGACAGGAGAGATGAAATTTTGATCTTTTCCTTGCCCAGCAGCTCATCTCAAAGGTTTTACACTTTTCACAGTTGTCTTCCAAGCTATCAGTTAGGCTTTGCTGGTAGGACATGTGATGAAATATTGACATCATAAAATTTTTCAGAGAGGAATCTTTCATTTTATTTTATTTTTTCTATTTAATTTCATACATTTTGCAATGAAAATGTCATGGAGATTAATTAAAAAAAAAAGTTGACATTTCTGAAGTTGGAATATGTAATTTAGTTTTGTTGAGCTAATCCAACAGGGTTATTCTTCTGCCACTGAAATTTGTGCATAAATGTCTTTTCCAAATTAGACTGACCTGGCCATATAGTCTCTATGCCAGTTTGTGTACTAATCTCTACAACAGTTTTTATATGGAGAGGTTATAACGTAGCAGAACACTCGGCTGATCAGTCATGAGTATAGATTTGATCGTCATGAACTTGCATTTAATATTTCTAACATTTCTTCTACCTTGATGTTTATTATTTTTTCTACGTGTATATGGATATACTAATACTTACTTCACTACCTACCACAGAAGTAGAACAGCCTTCCAACATTTGTAGCAGGCTGACCACGTATGAGGGCTAGATAGCTAACCAAATGGAAAGAAATAGTTGTCTTATTATTCTACAATGTATTTTATAACAATTCACAACTGAGTTCTAGCTTGCATTGTATATGACCTGTATCTAATAGCAGCTGCTGTCTTCTCTGGAGGAGACAAGTGGGAGGATGTGAATTAGTTACTTACAGAAATCAGCTGAACTCAGTCTCTTCTTAGGATGTAATCAGTTGCATGAGACCTTGTGCTGAAGGCAGAGATGAGACAACATCCTTAATTTCATTCAATCTATATCTAAACAGTGTGTAACAGCAAGAGAATAAGGGAGGTCCATTCCTTCAGGGATCATCTCAAAGATTTTTCTGCTCTGAATTTGCTTCTATTGATTGCATCTTGTGATGGTAATACAAACAGGAAAAGATAATAAGGTGTCTGCGTATTATTTTCCAAACACAATGTATTCTGTCATAACAGTATTCACTGAGAAAAGAGAAGGAAAGGGGAAAGAAACGTAAAGAAGAAAAGAATCATCTTTGGAAACATCTAATTACAGTGTGATATTCAGATTCTTTTAATTAAGTTTATGCACCATTTGCATGGACTTTTCACACATACTACTAAGTACACACATTAAGCAATTAGACTTTGTTGCAATTCACTAAATGTATATCCCCTCTCAGGGGAAAAAAAAAAAGAGAGAGAGAAGAAAAAAAGGATTTCATAACAGAAAGTACAGAATCATGTGGGAAAAATGCAAAACCACACAAGTTTATCATTAAATATTGAAACAGAATGGCAGAAAGAGATTTTGAAACTGATTTAAAATAATTCCATGAAAAATTATCTCACTGGTATTGTAGATTAATCCATGCATTTTTGTATATACACTGCCTCATGTGTAGCTTTAACTTCTGTTCCAGAAGCTGTGATTTATAACAAATTTTAGTGGGAACTGAATTTTAGTTGCAGTGGAGTTATTAGAGATGAAGTGGAAGAAAAAAAAATACATTTATTCACCAAACGCTTTCATTCAGTGTAGTATATTTATTCTGTATAATGACAACATATTGCTCAGGAATGCAAAAAAATTACTGCATTTCAGCCTATGCAGCCCTCCAAGTCCCACTTCTCCTTCCTCTCTTGGTTCCACTGTGGCTCCCTTAAGCAGTAATAAGTAAGATTTCTGTTGGGAAAAGCTGCATATCTGAATCCTCATAAAAAGTCCACCTAGAATTGGCAAAGATCCCAACAATAAACAATAAAAACAAAACCAAAAAGCAACACAGATCCCTACAATTCAGTATTGGGTTCCCAGAGATGAAAATATTATGAATGCTGTCATTGCTCTTGTTCATACCCACTGCTGCTATTTTCACAGCACGTTCCACACCTTTTAGCAGCGTTGTGCTGGTTGCTCAGCCAGCCTGGAATAATTCCGCTTGGCTTGATGTACATTCCAAATGCCTGTTCCAAACGGAAGAGGCATGATTTGGGTATAGGTGATTTGGAAGAATCATCCCTGTTGAAACCTTGAATTCTGTCCTTCTCTGTCCCTGTTCCTCACTGAGTAAATTCAGCTTACTCTAGTATCACATCAATATTTGAATAATCTACCTTATTTTTGCAACTATGTATTTGTAAAGGATATAAACTGTTGGGAGTACCATACATTAAAAAAAGAAAGCAAATAATAAAACTTCACTATTCTCATATTTCCTGCCAGTGTAAAAACATCATAACCTCCATGGTATTCAGAGACCAAATAATGAAGATTAATACCTCCTCTTCCTCCCAATTTTAGTTCACAGATGTAATGTATTCCTATGCAAAACTGAGGACAGGACTTACCAGATGAGTCGTTAAATGTTACTTTTATATAACAGCTCGCCATGAAGCTTTTCAGATGTTTAACTAAATTAATTTAACTTTTTCAAAAATATGAAGCTTTTAGTTGGCTTTATTTTTAAAATAAACACTTTTATTTGTAGATGAAACCATGGCTTCTTATTCTGTGAAAACTAATATACATGCAATTTATTCATTCATTTTTCACCTTTTAGAGACAAATATCTTCAAAGAAAAAAAAATAGTTTTGCTTTGGGTATAAAGTCTATTTTTCCTTCCCTATGTTTTATGAGAGAAATCCTCCCTGAGGTGGATAGAACTGAAATCCTGTCACTGAATTTCCTTTAAACTCCTGACTTGGGTAAACACAGCCTACAAACACAGTAGAAGAATAATTAAACAATAAATAAATTAAATAATAAGAACAGAAATATATTCATTTTTCTCTCTCTTTTTTTTTTTTTTTTTTTTTTTTTTTTGTTTTTTTGGTTTTTTTTTTTTTTTCCTTTTTTTTTTTNTAAACAGTGATCCTAGGGTTTCCCATCTTTATTTTTTTCTTTAGTTTCTGGAAAAAAAAAGGAATAGATTTTCCTTAAAAAAATATAATTAACTCTCTTGAGTTCTTAGGACTGTCTTTCTTCAAGTCATTATAGCACACATATATATTCACAAAATATGATATCTGAACAGAAATTTAACTTTAAAATAAATGAATGTCTCATATCACAATTGACTGATCAGTAAAGAAGTTTTAAACTGTATAGAAATTTTGATTCCAACTTTATTATCATGTTCTTGCCCCCAAGCAAACACCTCATTTAAGCTTTTGGATGGATAAAATTCCTATTTTTAATCACAACAGATATCATGAAAAAGGAAAAGGCTACAAATGGTTTAGCTGGAATTCTGAAATTTCTCTCTCACTCCCCAGTGTCTATATGACAACTCATTTATTTATTTAGGAAAAATAGATTTAACTCAGACCTCCCAAACCTCCAGTAAGGTTTTGCTCCAGCGATGAGTGGAGATCCTCACATGTTCCCTCAGACTGAGTTGCCCGTTCATGTTGATTGTGCTGCTAGTTCTGCTGTCAGCCCGCAACAGGTCTGCCCTGTGGAGCAACATGATGTTCAGCTTTTAACACACCGTGGAGGGAAGCTGTGACAACAGTCAAGGTGACAGTGGCTGCTGAAAGCTCTGGTACTGCTGAGACCCCTCTCTGCAGGAAATAGCATGGTTTGTGAGATCAGGAAAGAGCTAACAGAGTAACTACTTTCCTTAATATGTGGCAGTCCATATTATTTCCTTTTAACATTAATATCAAAAAGTCTGCCCTGCCGTCCACAGGTGCCTAGACGAAGAGACGTGGAGACTGTTGACCCCATGAGAACGCTGCGCTGGGAGTAAATATGTGTTTTCTTCTCACTTGAGAAATGCTTTCTCATAATTTTGTGATTTATTCTTCTTATCTGACTTCTTTTTTGAAGGTGCAGACTACACAACTAATTTTTTTTTCTTTATTGCTGCATACTATCTGTACCTTGCTGAAAGTCCTTCCTATTCTGGCCAGTTCACCCCATCAGTTCTTCAACAAACATTTCCAAGAAACTTCCATTTTTATTTGCTTCCTACTGCTCATTTCTGATCCCTTCACATGGTACATCTTTCTTAGGTTACATCCTGTGACAAGATTCAGCATTCTCAGTAAATGAACATATCTTGTTTGCCAACTGTCAACAACAGTTTTACATTTTTCTTGCACCTATGTCTAGTTAATTCTGAATTGGTGAATGAAACCTCACCTCTTCTGTATTGCTAGAAAGCCAGCGAAAAGCAGTGTCAGTGTAAAAGATGTTTTTCGAGGTGGTAAATGGTAACATGTCACTGAATTCCTGTTACACTTCTTCAGTTTCCAGAGATCTTAGGAGAGCATCCTTCTGCTCTTCCCATTTTTCCATTTTGCATCTGCTATACCTCACCCGGGGCAGAGCTGATGTCAGACCATGGACCAAAAGTAGGATGCAACCATTCTTACTAAATAGTAACTCTTCTCAAACATTCCTGTTTCTTAAAGAAACAAATAAACAAACAAACATGACAAAAAGGGCAGAAGACATGAAAATCTTATCTTTGTTTATGTTTATTCCCTCACTCAAAACTGACATCTAGTTTTAGACAAAGAAATCAAGTTTTGCCTAAAACAGGGAAAAATGCTTGAGGTAAGAGCACCAGAAAGGAATCTTTGTCAGCTTGTTTTTGACATCTTATTTAATAAATAATTAAATAACCATTGCTAAGAACACAGTGCTATCTAAGAACCTTAAGCTGTATAATATTATCATGTTTGCTCTGATATGAGAAAAAATATTAGCCGACTTATCTAGTTCTTAAAGCTGAAACTGTATATAGTTTGATAAACTATGTGTTTGTTTCCAGTCTGATGCAGAAACTATACTGTTTATACTGAAGTAGTTATGAGGAGACAATCCTCAGGAAGTTATCAGGAGATCAACCTCAGAAGACTGAGAAGTAATTCTGAATAATCTCACAAAAATCCAGCTGCTCATATAACACTTTTCTGTAGAGCATAAGGCTTTCTGACTGTGTCAAGATGGGCATAACGGATAGACAGTTTTCATTTGTCACTTATAGCCCATTCATTTCACGTTTTAACATCTGTGATATTAGGGGCTTTGTATTTATTTGGAACCAGCTGATTTGCACCTGACATCTAGAAATCAATACAGTAAACCGTGATTCAGTGTTAGCAAGGTAACAGAGCTCACATATGCTTCAACCAGTCAGAACAGTTCCCTTTCCAGACCATGCTCTGCTCTGATGTTTTTCTCTGTCTGGTTACATTATCTAGTCATGTTTTCTTACAGTATTACATATGCTGAAGAATCAAATTTCCTCGTTCACCATCTTTTGTGTTCTGGCCATGAGATTCCTAAATGAGTAAGATCTGCAGGGGTGGTCAGAACTTACTTTCCTCCCTTTCAAGAAAAGCATATGTTAAAAATACCTGACAAAAGTACCGACAAGAGTTTTTCACATTCCACATAGGAAGAGTTGTTAAATTTTCTTAAGACTGAATGAGGAAGAATGACCGAGAGGCAAATTTTCAGGAGACGTCAAATTTTTCTGTTAAAGGAGGCAATTTCAGGAGAAAAAAAAAATCTGTCAAGTGGAGGAGTATTTATTCCTTAAGCTACTAGTAGTGGAAAATCCAAAATTATTTTAGTAATTTTTAGGTTTAGTTTTTGATTTGTGGTGTTTTGTTTTTGGTTTTTTTTTTTTTTTGCTTTTTCATTAACGGAATTCATTAAATGTCATGTTAGTTGTTTTACCATCTAGGGCTTCTCAGAAATCTTCTTACCCTGAGGCTAATACTAATGCAGCACTAAGCTCTAAATTATCTCACCATAAATATGGCTTCCATAGTCATTACAGAAATGTTCCTGTAATCCACTGTTCTTGTTTATTCCCAAAATATCCTTATTTCTTTTAGACAGCACAAGGAATGCACAACAAATATTTGAATTATTGTTCAAACTTTCCTAAACTGACTTAAGATAAAATTTAATTTCCATGAAAAAAATTATAACCTTTTACATAATTATTCTACAAGATTTTGAGGGTGTTCTGTTTTTTTTTTAATGAGGATTATATTATTTTATATTTTTCAGCTGACTGTAAAAACCCAACACTAGCTAGCAGACAAAAATTAATATTTATAGACAGTTGCAAGAAAAGTAGAAAGATTTATTTCATAAGTTTCTCAAAATATGTAAGGACATAAGCCAATAACTTGGGCATGTGCTTTTCTCAGCATGAAGATTTTACAGTTCTTAAAACTAAATTATTTTAGGGAAAAAAAAGACTGGAGGGCAAAAAACAAACCATAGAAACTCTCTTCTTTGACTAACTTTTGTGACTGCTCTAAATTGATCACTTGTTTCCCTGACTAATCTCCAAGCAGAGGGCACATCCCTTTCATTTGCAAAATACTCACACAAAATGAATTACCTTCCCACCACCTTGGTTACTTGCCAGGAAGTACTTTATTTTTCCACTAGGAAAAAGAAATTCAGCTTGTATTTTCCTTGCTAGAGCCTTCTGCATTTTAATTCTGAAGTCTGAATGAACATCAGAGAGGCCTTATGATGTTTTGCACAAAAGTGCCTGTGTTCATAGTTTTACTCAGGGCCCCCAAAATAGCATGCAGTAAGCAGTGTCATACTGTGAGTTTTCAAAACTAAAAGCCGAAGTGGCTTGTACTGGCAGGAGGCTGTAACTCCTAAAGCTTTCTGAGGATCTGTGAAGTAAAAGAAAACTGCTTACTTCTCTGCATTGGACACTTAATTCAACTTCTGCAATGCCCATTTCTTTAAACCTAGAAGGCCCTGGGGTTATGCAGGTAAGGTCTCTTTTTTTTCTTTATTATCTTCAAAAATCAATTTTAAAACATTTAGTGGGTTGTTTCCAGTGCAAAAACCACAACTGGCAAACACAAACCCAGAAGCCACACAAAACCTCTAGAAGGAGAAATCTGCTTCTGTTATTTTTACAGAGTACACCAACTTTTACAGCTGTGGAGATCCAGCTTTCTGAGTTGGGGTTACCAGAGGAAATATTTACTACACCTGCTTCATGTTCAACTTGCACATTAAAATTTCCATTCTAATTATCAACCTGTTTTTGCAAGACCCTCACCTCTGACAGGCTGCTTGCAATTGCTTCATCTACAGCCATGCAAGGGACTGTTACTGAAACGTGTTTACAGTTTCTGATGATGACATAAAGGAGAGTGAAAAGTCTCTTATTTTACAAGAACACTTAGAAATACTCCCTGTCTTGCTACTCTCCATTCCACTGTAACAATAATATCTTTAAAAAAATTATTTATTTTGTCTTAGCTTTACATTCATATTTCTGTTCCCAGTTCTCTTTCTAATCCCACACCTAGCAACGGTGAAGTTTTTCAGACTACAAAAAAGGGATACCTTTACTTTTGTTGGATCACAAGTGTAAAATGGCAACTTGTTAACAACTAAGATGTTCAAAGAACAGTACAGTATATATATTATCAAAATATTTGTATTGCATGTTTCTTTCATAAGCCTTCTATTAGGAGATATAGCCACAATTTCTATTTCATGTTCAAACTCTCCAATTAGACTGTGGTCAAGGAAAAGCCAGGAGAATATAATGCAGAGATATTTAATAGCTGTTGATTGGTTATTAAAAAGCTGATTGTCAGCTCTTTTTTTTCTAGAAGTTATTTTGGTACGAAACTGGTAGGAATTACATAGCTTTTGGATGATATTATTTTTTAATACATTGAAATTTAGAATCAGTTATGGTTACAAAAACACTCCAGATAAACTACCTTTAATTTATACCAGGATAAATTTGCACTAAGGTGCAAAAATTGATCTGTGGAATCAATTTTAAGATATAATGATACATTTCAATGTTCAGCATTTTTCTGTTAGAAGTGTTGAACCAAGAACTGTGTCTGGAGTTCAGCCTTTCTGCAGTTTACAGACTGAAAAATGTGCTGGTGTATGGACAATGGAAATCCACTCTTGGAATTACTTTTGGGTAAAGGAGGGAGGAAGAAAGGGAAACTTTCTCACAAAACAAGAAAAGTAGATTAACATCGAAGAAAATCTCAAAGCTACTATAGAAAGCAATGCATTTTTAGAACTAAAATGTAACTATTTCAACCTAGTGTTAGGTAATTTATGAAATTATAATGCACATTTTACATTCAGAACTGCTAAAATGTAGATTGTTTTAAAAATGAACTCAGTATGTTGCCTCTCTGTTTCAGAAGGCTTTACAATTATGAACCTGAAGTAAATATCAGAAAATATCATCAGATTTTCATATTGAAATAAGAAATAGGTGATATTCTCTAGATGCAGATTTTAATGATGCCCATGTTTTAAGATACCTGTTGCTTTTCACAATTGCCCTTTGTTTTATTTACTTTAAAACTCTTTGGGGTGAAATCTCCATTACGTAGTCTTTGCATCATGGTCACTATAAAAATACTTGGAAAATTCTGTTTAGCTTAATCAGACAGATTTGGCTACTTGTTAAATCAGTTTAATTTAAAGCAGGTAATTTTGCCAGCAGATTTAGCAATACAATAAATAATACTGTATTCAAGTATTAGTTCTTTTGTAGGAGAAAACCATTATTCTTGTTTTACTTTACAAGTCACAGAAACTTTTGATTTCTATCACAGGCAGTATAAATGGGCTCCACTACAGTCTCTTAATTTTTTCTCTGTTTCAACTATGTTCCCAAGCCCTTCTGAGACTGCACGATGCTGAAGGAAGAAAGGTGTAACAGAATGCACTCCTTATCCATCCTTTCAGTCTTAACCCAGCAAAACACTTCTTTCTGAAGAAGGATTAATAGAGAGTCCAGAGAGTGTGTGTGGTAGCCTCAGCTACCCTGCCTATCCTTAGAGTGTTGGGGGAGGCTTCATTCCAGACCCCACTCCCTAGACGAGGTACATATCCATTACCGAGGAAGCTGATGAGGATTGAGCAGTGTCAACAGGACCACATGGGACAGACCTGGAAACACAATTGTGCTTTGGATACGCACATCCAGGCCCCCTCTCCCCAGCTGCATTACCTGTAGTAGAAAAGGAATTACAATTGCTGTGGCTAACAAGCTGCAACTGTTACCGATGTCTGCAAAAGGACATTGCTTCCAGGCTTTCTGTCAGGGACACAAGCACAGTGAAGACTTTGTAAATGGAAGGTGATATTAAATTAGAATTCCTCATTCTCAGGCCACTGACCTTTGAGACAACAAAATTAGAAACGTTCAAATAAATAACATAAAGGATATTCCATTGTGAAAGAAAAAAAAATAAATGATAGAGGTAAAACCTCAGTAAAAGACTTTGTGTCTATAAATATAGCACTGGAACTAAAAATATAGTAATACCTGATATAAGATTAGTAAGACTACCTTAAGGAAGAACTCTGAAGTTTATACATACTGACACAATGTCAAATTTGCGGAGGACAAACTCTTTTTTTGCATTGTCACCATTTTTTTCTTCCTAACTCATGAGAGACAGCTGTTGCAACCTTAAAATTGCTAACTAAGTATTAGAGGAAGTGTAAGTTGTCACTTGACATCTTCCTGCTTTACTTGTTACATGGAATTATGACACATTGGGAACCAAAACACATCACAGTAGAGTAAATTATGAAATATCTATAGCAAAAGAATAACTGAATTCAGTGTGACTGAGCACTGTCTTCATGTAATTATTCTAATTCAAATCTAGCCAGGATAAAATCTCTCTGCAAAACAAACTCTTTTCCAGTATTTTACTGATTTTTAAGTCAGTCAGTGGTAAATAACATGGGTAAATACAATAGCAATTTAAAGATCTTGAGGTTCTATTTTGCTTTACAATATTCTGTTTAAATCTGTTTTTACAAGTATATAAAGCAACATTATGTATTGTTATTATATGAAAAAAATATTTAAAATGCTCTGCTCTCATTCTCATGCAGCATAAAGGTTTGTGTCTATTGTTAACATTCTGATGGTGTAGCCAAATGGAGTTTTCTTTAAATACAGAGATTACAAAAAATAAAAGGGATTTAAAGAGACGATGCTTAGAAAATGGTAAAAAGACTATGGTTACACACTCCTTTCCCTGGAGAGAACCTTTTCAGAATGCTAAACTAGATATGTAGAATATATGGGGAACAATTTACATAGCAACATGGTAAATTTTTCACTCCTGCAGTTCCTAAGCTGAAGTGAGATAACGCCATCTGTCAAAACTGGTCAGAAAAAAAATAAGGTCAAAAGACTTTGCAAAGAAAGCTGTATTTATTTAGTGTCTCTCTAACAATTTGAAGCTGTTAAATGAGAGCTAGCTATCCAAAACAGAATTTATCAGGAGATGGAACAAGGAGTTATGTCTTATATTGCTTTGTAAACAGATTGTGGTTCACTGGATGTGGTCACAAGTGAGCAGAGCTCACTTCTTAGGAGTTTTACCCATGCTGACTAAACAGGAGAGACAAAAACCAAAACGATGTGAATCTTTGTTAAATTGCTAATCTGTGATTTCTGGGTGACCGGAAACACTCAGAAAATTTAAAGAAAATTGCCAACAAACTTCATAAATAAAGCTGATAAAATCATAACACAGCAGCATATAAGAATTTATATACTCCAGAATAGATAGGTACTCTCTGCATATTTTTTGAAATTTACTGAAAACAGTCANCCCCTCTCCCCAGCTGCGTTACCTGTAGTAGAAAAGGAATTACAATTGCTGTGGCTAACAAGCTGCAACTGTTACCGATGTCTGCAAAAGGACATTGCTTCCAGGCTTTCTGTCAGGGACACAAGCACAGTGAAGACTTTGTAAATGGAAGGTGATATTAAATTAGAATTCCTCATTCTCAGGCCACTGACCTTTGAGACAACAAAATTAGAAACGTTCAAATAAATAACATAAAGGATATTCCATTGTGAAAGAAAAAAAAATAAATGATAGAGGTAAAACCTCAGTAAAAGACTTTGTGTCTATAAATATAGCACTGGAACTAAAAATATAGTAATACCTGATATAAGATTAGTAAGACTACCTTAAGGAAGAACTCTGAAGTTTATACATACTGACACAATGTCAAATTTGCGGAGGACAAACTCTTTTTTTGCATTGTCACCATTTTTTTCTTCCTAACTCATGAGAGACAGCTGTTGCAACCTTAAAATTGCTAACTAAGTATTAGAGGAAGTGTAAGTTGTCACTTGACATCTTCCTGCTTTACTTGTTACATGGAATTATGACACATTGGGAACCAAAACACATCACAGTAGAGTAAATTATGAAATATCTATAGCAAAAGAATAACTGAATTCAGTGTGACTGAGCACTGTCTTCATGTAATTATTCTAATTCAAATCTAGCCAGGATAAAATCTCTCTGCAAAACAAACTCTTTTCCAGTATTTTACTGATTTTTAAGTCAGTCAGTGGTAAATAACATGGGTAAATAAAATAGCAATTTAAAGATCTTGAGGTTCTATTTTGCTTTACAATATTCTGTTTAAATCTGTTTTTACAAGTATATAAAGCAACATTATGTATTGTTATTATATGAAAAAAATATTTAAAATGCTCTGCTCTCATTCTCATGCAGCATAAAGGTTTGTGTCTATTGTTAACATTCTGATGGTGTAGCCAAATGGAGTTTTCTTTAAATACAGAGATTACAAAAAATAAAAGGGATTTAAAGAGACGATGCTTAGAAAATGGTAAAAAGACTATGGTTACACACTCCTTTCCCTGGAGAGAACCTTTTCAGAATGGTAAACTAGATATGTAGAATATATGGGGAACAATTTACATAGCAACATGGTAAATTTTTCACTCCTGCAGTTCCTAAGCTGAAGTGAGATAACGCCATCTGTCAAAACTGGTCAGAAAAAAAATAAGGTCAAAAGACTTTGCAAAGAAAGCTGTATTTATTTAGTGTCTCTCTAACAATTTGAAGCTGTTAAATGAGAGCTAGCTATCCAAAACAGAATTTATCAGGAGATGGAACAAGGAGTTATGTCTTATATTGCTTTGTAAACAGATTGTGGTTCACTGGATGTGGTCACAAGTGAGCAGAGCTCACTTCTTAGGAGTTTTACCCATGCTGACTAAACAGGAGAGACAAAAACCAAAACGATGTGAATCTTTGTTAAATTGCTAATCTGTGATTTCTGGGTGACCGGAAACACTCAGAAAATTTAAAGAAAATTGCCAACAAACTTCATAAATAAAGCTGATAAAATCATAACACAGCAGCATATAAGAATTTATATACTCCAGAATAGATAGGTACTCTCTGCATATTTTTTGAAATTTACTGAAAACAGTCATGCAAGCACACATGCTCATACAAAAAACTATGCTGGGTACATGTTGGCATGAGCAGAATTGTGACAGGTTAGCCCTTGGCTGGGGGCCAAACCACACACACCTGCCCCCATCCAATGATAGGGGAAAGAATTAAAGAGGTAAATGGCAAAGAGGACTCGTGGGTTGAGGTAAGGACAATTTAATAACTAAACTACAATAATATTGGAAATAATACTATATACAAATATGCAATGTGATACACAGTGATACTGCCCCCCCTCCCCCCCCTCAGGCTCAGCCTGTTGCCAGCTAATGATCCCAAGAAACTGCACTCGCAATTCCCCCAAAAAAGGGGGGGAAAGAGAGGGGGTGGAGTGCGCCGCTCCTGGAGGCACTCACGGAACGGAGATAACAGCCCAAGCGTCCCAGGCCGAGAGCTGACCGAAGCAGGGGAAANAACCTTGGCAGCAGAACAAAACATCAGTTATCAGCTTTTCTCTTGAGTACAAATCCAAAACACAGCCTCTTGCTCGCTATTTATGAAGAAGAGAGGAAAAAAAATTAACTCTCTCTACTTAACATTGTGAAATTTCTGAAGAAGATTCCTTGTGCCCTGATGCTTTTGCACATATTTTTTGAGAAGATGGACACAGACTAGGAGCAGACCTAACTTTGGTTCCCTTTCGACTTAATCATGACATTTGAGGTGATATGAAATGGGATTTTTTTCTTCTCTAAATGGTAAAAATTCCTACTCTCTTTCATCCTTCAGATGAAGAACACAGACAGAGACCATTGTCCAAGGGTCCATGAGCTGCAACAATGGGTCACACTCACGACACCCTTCTCAGGTGCCTCAGTTTCCCATGCAGCCCACAGAAATCTTGAGGGAGGGAATGAAGGGAGAGGAGGACATGTGCCAATATGGGGCCAATTATAAAACTCCCATTTCTGTTAACAAATTAGAAAGCAGTGCTAGTTTCAATTTCTGCCCTGTACATCTTCAATCAGCTGATCTCTCACTCCGTCTTTCTCCATAAGATGCAGATAGCTGCCGGAGAAGATTAAGGGCACTGCTGGTGCTCTTTCTATATATCACTGTGCTACATATCGGCTGAGCTAAAATTTACCCTTAACGGTAATTCCCAATGGTAGATGAGCTAGAATGATTTATGTTACTTTATATCCCATGAGGTATCCCTGGAAAATAAAAAGACATTTCCAGACAAATTAAGATGACAACCAGACTTACAGAACGAAAATGTGGTAAGTGTATTGGTTTTCCCCTAACATCAAATTTAACATATAAATTGAATTGATTTCAAATGCCAGATCATTAGATAGCTGGTGTACATGACTATTTACATAAAAGACTGACCCATGAAATACATAAATAGCATTTGGAAATGTCACATAAAGATAAACTGTGCTGATTGCTCAACTTTTCATATGCACGCTTTTGGTAGTGTGCAAATATTATAAAATTAGACCCATTTTCTGGTGGCTTACAAGTAATATTATTCTACTCAGTTCTTTATCTCAGCTGTTTTTTTATGTTATCATCTTACGAAAATATTTTTTTCCCACTTAAAGATTACAGGAAAACAGTGCCTAGACTCAAAGACTGTCATGGTTTAAGACCAACTTGACAGTGGGAAGACTCAATGGGCTCTGTTACCTGAAGATTTTAATCACAGCTACATGAAATTTTCACAAGTGCCACAACTCCACTAACCTGCGGAAGGGGAGATGGGGGAGATGGTGCCCTCCAGAAGGAAGATGAGGCAGGTCAGTGCAGCAGACCCCACCCTGTGGTGCGCAGTCCGGGATGGGGCAGTGGGGATCCCTGGCATCTCTCTGGTTCCCTCTTAGAGTCCTTGCACATGTAGCTTCTCCCCTCAAATACCCCTGGGGTCCCTCCCCCATGTACTTCCAGGGTCTCTCCCTGAGCAACCCCAAACCCATCAGTTACGGGTTCCACAGGCACTGTCTGACTGGGATTGCCTGTTTGAATCCCCTCAGTGCCCTGCACCAGCCCATGGACGTGGCTGGGGCTGTGGCCAGTCACCTCTGGGCTTTTCTCCTCTGCCAGTGGCTTCCACAGCCACAGGGAGGCTGATGGCGCCCAAGGTGCTTGGCTGTTCTGGTGACAGGGCTGGGCCCCTCGCAGCAGGGTTCAGGGCTTAGCACTGCCGGGTCCAGACACGCACCTACAGACAGGTAGCAAACTTCTTAAGAGATACATCAGTAGGAGCAGCTAACCCAGAGCAGCACTGCAAGATGCTGCAGTGGGGGCCTGAGCCCCCCTCAGGTGCTAGCCCAAGGCCACAACCTGAAGCATCCTCTCTCGGTGGGCAGAGCTAGTTAGTTCCACCAGCACCACCTGAAACATCCAGACAAGCAACTGCCTGCCCTTAGCAACCCAGCACTGACAAAACGAAATGAAACAAAACAAGAACAAGAAGTTTCTGTTACACTGGGTCCCTAAAATCAAACCTACAAATTAAATTGCATGAAAAAAAGAGTTTTTCTCAGTACACAATGTTGTTTATTTCCTGCAAATGAAACTATTCTCTCAGAAGAATATTTAAAGCAAGAGCTCACCCCCAAATATAGTGTCTATAAACATCGGTTTGTTGCATGTATGAAGCATTCAAGGGAATGCTGAAATACAAATTTATGATCATATTTGTGGCAGGTTGGCCACATTTTACAGATTTATTGTAAAAACTGGAAATTAAATAATTCTAAGATGTGAATAACTGATAAGTTGTCATAAACAATGTATTTCTGCTTTTCTGTTCATTGGGTTGCTTGTTTTGCTGTGTGCCTTTTTTTTTCCTTTTTTTTTTTTTTTTTTTCTGAGAGATAGCCTCTTCAGAATAATAGCTGTTTTCTAAGTGGAGAAATATTGTTTACGTCTGAGCTACTATAAACTGATTCAGACCATTTTGTTTCAAATGAAAACAAGGCAGCATAGCAAAAAAGTGCTGCATCACAAAAATGATAGACTGTATTCCTGAGTATTACTAACCAGAAAGTAATATAGAGTAAAAAGCATATTATTTCAGTAGGATATCTGAAGATAAACCTTGTTGGAACAACTTCACCAATCTTTTACAGACAGCAACTTTAGATTTCTAGGAATTTGTAACGGTTATGTGTAGGCTTTCTTTTCTTAAGTCTGGGTATGCTGGGGCAGTGCTTGCTGTTTCTAAACCAGGGTATTGAGTTGAACCCACAGGCTCATGTAGCAGAACCTATTGGAGAATAAATTGATGTCAGCAAGAAAAATGTGAGAGTATTGATATACATGTGGCAAAATCACAGAAAACTCTAAAGTGAGGAAATAAATCTTATTTTTGCTTTGATGTTTTTTCACATTGAAATGTTTCTTTTCTTTTGACACTATGACAAAGTATTTATGATTTGTATATGATAGTATGATACCATAATAGTATGACATTATGATAGTAATTATATTAACCATAAATCATATTAATCATAAATCATACTAATCGTATGGAGGAAAAGCATTCTGGTAATCATCTGTGTTAAGCAGGGATTCAAAGTATTTGAGAAAAGATTTGTGAGATTTTAATATACTAGAAAACATGAAGATATGTCAGCTCCTTTGGATAATATTATTCCTCTTGACCAGTCCAGAGAAAAATGGTTTCTAAAAAGTGCTTATGTAATAATTCAAAGTAACTTGTTCCAAGAAGATAAATAATGTGTTTTCTAAGAATTTCAAACTTTAAGCTAATTAATCTATGAAACATCTTTGTTCTAGTCTGATTTCCTTTATCATCTATCTCCACCTAAAATGCAAAACGTATCTAACAGAAGAACTGTGAGCTATACTCCTAAATGTAAATGAGTACTAATATATCTAACAAGATGTACCTTGATATTCACTAATATTAATATGAACTCAGAAGTGAAAGAACTTGATCAAAAATAAAATATTCCTGTAGGGATTTCAATAAGCTTCAGAATGCAATTCATCTGACCTGTTTGTAAATGTCTTATCAGCTTAGGTTAATTGTCAAGATCATCTCTAGACAGAAAGAGACTAGACTTCATATGTTAGCTACCTTTCCTATAATGCAGTAAAACACAGATGCCTTTCTCTTCCCATTGACTGTTGAGGGAGCCTGCATAGGCACGTTACACTAGGTCTAACTTTCAGGTGTTTAAATTAATAAATGCAATCTTAAGAAAACATGGGAACCTCAGGCTTTGCATTATTAAAACCAAAAATGCTATCTATGCCATAGAGAATAATCATTCACAGGCACGGAAAAAATTAGATAAACTCTTAGGTTATTAGCAGGCCTATAGTATCTATGAGTCTATAATAAACACTGTAATATTTCATCTTGTAGTCATGATTTTTCAATAAAAAGGAACTTTATTCCATATTATGTTCTGTTTTTCTGGTAGTAAAATTAATTTTTCTACCTCATTTAGCAGTTGTATTTAGTAGGCAATGATTCTAGGAATAGAATTAATTCACATAAACAGTACTCATAAAGGTAATGTAATAAAATAGTAAAAAAAATAACAAATAAAGCTAAAAAAAAAGAAAAGGGAAAATTAAACACTTTGGACATTGTAACTTTGCCCAAGGCTCTGATATATCTTGTAAAAGTGACAGTGGCTACCTGTGGAGAAGCACTGTATCTTTATTACTCAGCAGAAACTGTGAATAAGTTTGATTTAACTTTGCAGAGAGGCTGCAAATTGATTTCTTGATTCATTTAGGACACAGTCAGAGGTAGAATACAGAAAACCCTAGAGAGAAGAGGACAGCATTATTGTTTCTTTCCTTAATAGGTATAAAAGGTTGGAACTCTGTCAAGTGGCAGCTAGTTCATCTACGTACAAGACAATGTAAGGTATTCGCCCATCAGACACGTTGATTGCCTGATGCAAGAGAGAAGCGCAGGTGACAGCCTCAGCAGCTGCTGATGGCTTGCTGTCTCCTGCAGCTGGGGGAAGGAGATAACCAGGGAATGCTGAGCCAGCCCAGCCCTGCTGACTGTCACATCACCAAGCTCAGGCATGCAGCCTGCAGCTGCATTGCTGACAAATCATGGGAGTTTTATTAGTCACAGCCTGATCTGTCTTGCCCTATACCGTTTCATTAACAGCTAAAAATTGTTTCAAAATAAGTTCACAATTAGTTAAAAATCAGTTCAAAAACCTCAAATTTGAAGTTATATACTATAATGCTCTTCTCTCAAGAGAGGCAATGATTTTAAAATAAACCGACAACCCTTTTCAATTTTTGAAAAACAAAAATATTAAACTGTATTGTTTTCACATGCAAACCCCACAGTTTTCATTTTTAAACACCAACATATTTATAAACAATGGTCATAAAATATCATGGAAAAAATGCTTTATTTTTTAAAAAAATTTACACTCAGTGGTCTTGCACTGAAATCACAATGACTTAAAGATTTTTCCAGGGCATACCTCAACAGTAATTGCTTTAAATCTTCAGGACGTCTGCATTAGATAGCTAGCTATAGATATATATGGGAAAGTTTGCATAAAGATCTGCATATTTATAACTATTAATCATTTATTTAAAAATAAACTACATCTAGAAAAAAGTGAAATAATTTGATATAACTGACCTTATAGCAGCCTTCCAGTACTTAAAGGGGTCCTACAAGAAATCTGGAGAGGAACTCTTTATCAGGGAGTACAGCGATAGGACGAGGGGTAATGGTTTTAAGCTGAAAGAGGGTAGATTTAGATTGGATATTAGGAAGAAATTTTTCACTGTGAGGGTGATGAGGCACTGGAACAGGTTGCCCAGAGAAGCTGTGGATGCCCCATCCCTGGAGATGTTCAAGGCCAGGCTGGATGAGGCTTTGAGCAACCTGGTCTAG
>VZTO01021298.1:86280-150945 GCA_013400615.1 Syrrhaptes paradoxus
GCTGTATAGCAGAATAATCTGTGAAAAAGAACTAAATAAAACCATTAATTTACCAGTGCTTAGACAAGACACACAGATATTCCTCCTTCGTTTTTCCTTTCTTTTTCTTACTTACAAGAAACAGAAGTAGAAATATCTGTGTCTCTTCTCTATGAAACTATTCACTAAATAACTTCTGTTCTTCAGTTAATAACATGCCAAAAAGCTACTCTTCCAAGAGAAGGGAAGATGCCACACAAACCAGGGAAAAATCATAAAAGTCTGATTACCTCTAGGGAACCTGCTGCAGGTCTGTGTGTGTGCCAGTGTGACATGCTCAGTGATACCTTCTGGTCCCCTTTTGGGATTTCAGTAGTCTTCAAAAGAAGCCTTAAACTTTTCTTTATGGATTTCTGCTGTTCCAGGAATAATTTTAATACTGTCTTGGTTCCAGCTGAAAAACAGTAACATAAGCACGTACAGAGGAAGTTTACGGTAACATCGTACTGCCTTTAGCTCCACACATACAGTGTTTGCTTCAACCAGCACTCCCGAAGGTCACCCCTGAGGAAGGAAAGCAGTCTGACAGAGTCCTCCCACCAGAACTTTATCCTTCCCCACACACATTCTGTTCAGTTGATGGGAATGACGTGGGTGACTCTTTGTACCCAGAGACTCTTTAGATGGGTTGAATCATCTTTATCGGGTTGTGTCTAGAGGAGCTCAAGGGAATTGCAACGAGAAGACTTGGGTGTCCTTCTGCCTCAGCCATGACTGAAGTGTTCGAGGCTGCACTTCCAGCTCTGTATAATATAACAGTGAGTGAAATAATGATTTCCTTTTTCCAAAATCATTAGAATCTTTGTCCACAGTGTCACAGCAGTGGCAGTAGTCACCTAAGGGAAGTAAAATTCTTCAAATTTGGAGGAATGCTGAACCATATTCAGAAATATTGAGCTGGTCACAACTACATCTATCTCTAGCAAATTGCAGATCAGCAACTGATTTTTCAGTTCTAAAAATACTTGTGGAACAGGGTTGAAAAAGACGAAAGACTGGCTATCTCATTTTGTATGCTCACATCCATTAGGAAATAGGTATTGTGCGGCCAGTTTATATGAAAAACGGAAGAAAACAGCACCAATAGTCACTGGCTTTAATTTAGAAAAACTGTATTTCTCCATGTTCACTCATGTCTTTGGCGATTAGTGTAACTCCACTAAGGGAATGAGAATGATCAAAGATACTGTGGTCTGAGGTTGTAAAACATAGAATATGCCACCCCCTTCTCTACACTGTTTCCTTTGGCTTGTAGGCTGAGGAGGGGACAGCTCTACCCCTTATTTTCTTGAGTCGCTGCAGGAAGTCTCATCCTTCACCTTTAACCCTTTTCCTCTCATTTACAAAAATGTCCTACCTTTCCCTACACTTTCTATAGGCTTTAATGGGAGACATAAGATTTTAAGAAATAAATATCACAATTTAACACTGTAAAAGATGTTTTGAATCTCTAGTGTAGACAAATTTCTGGCTACTGCTTGTTGTGCTTTGAAGACTCAGGGTTTTGTTATCTGAAATGGCATCTGGGCTTTTTCTACAGTGTCACAGATATTCTAGTAAAATACTGGGGTCGGATAATTTATATTAATATACTACCTAGGAAGACAATCAGTAAGCTGTTATAAAACAATAACAATGACAGGATTTCTAGTCAATCAGCTCTACATCTATTAAAACCCACAGACTTAAAGGTATTAACCAACTAACAAATTAATTTCTCTAAATCTATTTTGTCTAGGTATAATTGACAGATAACTCCTCTGGCAATTCTGTATAATAGTTTGCAGGCCTTCCCTAATGGCACAATAGCATATTTACAAAAGGAAGAAAATATTGTACCAATTAGGACGAAGTGAAATTTATGTCACATTCACAACATCTAAGTAATTGCTCTCCATGTAAATGAAGTGCTGGGTGACCGGTGGAGGCACATACAGACATACTGCATTAATATGCACTATCAGTCAATATAATTTGGTCAAATTACAGCTTTTAAAATAGCTAGTTGTGCAACAGACTAGCAACACTATTGTTGATACAACTCCATTTAATTGAACATTACTACATTTCAGATGTTAGTTCTGGTAGTTACAGTATAATTAAATTCATCATACTTGTTAGTCCAAATATTTTTTAAAAGTGTGTGAAAGGCCAGAGAGTCAAAAAAAAGCTAAATTAAAATATTTAGATTCAACACAAATGATAACTAAAGCTAAAATATATTAAATGTTAAACTGATCATACAGAAATTAATCAAGCAGATATACATAAGGTCAGAGACATTATAGAAAAGGTAACTTGAGCTACAGCAGGACTGGTACAAAGTTTATCCATTCACAAAAATCAATCAATCAATCAATCAATCAGTCACACAATCTGTATGTGCGGCACACAACAACTGTGATATTCAGTAAAATTGAAGTGCAAATAACAAAATAATTTATTTCAAATTGTAGACCTTTCTTTCCACTGTTTCTTTTTATTAACTCAGTTGAACATCACTGTCACAATAGTGACTTCTCTTGTGCCAATATGCAATGGTAGTTATCAAAGAACCCAGAGGGCAAATCCAACATAGTTGGAGCGAAATATGCCATATTTATCCCTTAGGGGTTCACTATGCCTTTTTTTAGTGTCTCCAGATAATATACTTAAATTACATTAAAAAATGAAAACTTATATTAAAAAAATGTCTTTGCACTGATTGCAAAAGATCAAATCACAGCTAAAAATCAATGAAAATAGTAATGAAGAGTTTCTAACACACCAAACCTGTAAAAAATATTGTCTGTCTCTATGTGAAATTCAGCAACAGTAAGAAGCACCAAGAATACAATTAAGTCTGCTACTTTGCACACTCTGGAAGATTTTACCATTGTTCTATACAGATTAAAACAAAACAAACCACAAAACCTATGTATTATTTAAATTGGTTGATATCTTTGGGAATTCTCGAAGTAATATAGCCTAGGTGTCTACCACATTGTGTGAAACCTAAACCAGTCAATGAAAATGAGCTCATACACAGTCTTTCCTGGAAGGTAAATAGAGCAGCAGCATTATAATACACTAGGATTATCAGTAATCAGCCATATAAAATGAAACTAGGAGAAATAACCAGTGAACAGTGAAAAAATGAACAAATGTATAGCTGAAACTATAAAGATTTCTATCCGTTCAACCTTTTTCTAACACAGCAATTTGTAGGTATTAGTCACAAATACCCTTTCTTCTTTATCCTATTAAATGAAAATGAAAATGAGCAACATACAAAGGTGATATATTTCGCTATAATCACAGAACAGAACCTGCAACTGAAAAAACATCATGTTAGGCCTGTGCTTGAGATAAGAAATATGTTTTAGAAGCTGCATATTAATGAACCAGATTGTCTTACATTAATTTTTCCACTTTTGTTGTTCTTGCTTAATGTTATTAAAAGAAACTAAGAAAATACCAAATTTTGCAAAAGGAATGCCTTTCAGTCTGCTATTTTTGCTTCTGCTCAGTACTTTCCAGGACAGAGAGATTTGTTTTTCTTGGGAGTCGCTGTTTCAAAATCCTGCTGAAAAATGAGATCAGCTATGTATACGAGATGGTCTGAATGGTCACGAGTTAAGGAGTATCTACCACGTACCTTGTTACCATGTTCCAGTGTTTTGTTACCTCCTAATTAAAAGGTTTAACTTTTATAAAATTATGGAGGTTTTGTTACAAAATTAAGCTGTTTTTTCCTTATTCCTCAGCTAATAGAACTGGAACAGAATTTATCCTCACTGTAATCTATTGTTTGGTGTTTTTTTAATGCTTTAGAATGATGTTGTTTTGTCTGCCCTTAATCTTTCATTTTTTCTACCAAAAAATATATAACCTTACTATAGCCCAGAGGCTGTATTTTTTAAACCTCTTATTCTTCCTATTATTATTCTTGCAATGTTAGGCAGTAACACGTATTATTTTGTAGTGAAATGACATGGTCATAGTTAATTACTATTATTAAAACAAAGGCAATTCAGAATCAAGCACACCTAAAACTAATATCCAGTTTCAAATTGTGACAGGATGTTATTTAGTGATGGTTCTAGAATAAACCTAACAAAGGACTCTGCAGCTTTGTGCCAAGAAGATAACTCTGTTCCTGGTCTACAGGAAACTTGTGATTTTCATTGGGTATAAAAGGCAGATACCGCTTTAAAAGATATAGCCTGCTTATTACGACTGCAATTGATATTCTCATTACTCTGTTCTAAGTATCAGTCTTTGTTATTGCAATCCAATGCAAGTGAGAGTGAGCGGAGACACACTTCCTGAAGAATAGGACAGGAGCAGAACAATGGTCCTCATTTTTCTCATTCCCTTGGGAAATTATTAGTGATAGCTCATTTGCTGATCTTTGAAAATATATTTGTCTTTTTTTTTAATGAGAGATTATTCTATTAAAAAATTATCTATTTTTGCATATTATTATAGCACCTAAAAGCTCTGTGCTTTTACTAATCCTCCCTTCTGCTGCATAATTCTAACAGAGTACAAGGTCATTTCATTTACAAAGACCTTACAGATTGAGTGTAAAACAAGAGACAACTGATGGATAAGGAAAGACAGAGGAGTACAAGGGAATAATGAGACAATACTAGTCACTGTAATAGGCAGCAGTCTCAACACAGAACCATCTCAGACACTGTGAACACTTTTTTTCCCTTAAGTAGGTAACACTGAAATTTAGATATTTTAAGGAAAGACTAGAAATAGAGGAGGGAATAAGAAATTAGTTTTTGGACATTTTACCAGAGCTACTTCTGAGAGTCAGTTACAGCCTGTGAAACAGAAAGGCGATTGTTTCACAAGGGCACAATTGGATTTATAAAGAATGGCAACATGTGCTGGCCAGAGACTGGAGGCAACATCTCAGTGCCAGATGAGTAGGAAGGCATTGGAAGCAAATATGCTTTGAAAGGTCCTGAAAGAAAAGGCAAATTTTGTATATCTGATACAGCAGAGAAGAGAAAAACAGAAATATATATAATTCTTAATTCCATTACATAGCTTTATGGCTTTTTTACAATAATTTGCCTACAGTTTGTATTTTCAAGTTAAAGTCATCTAATACACACAACAGTGTGCAATGTGTCAAAATCTGATGTTTATTCCCTGTCAGTTTGTCCGAGATGTAATGTTTGAATCCATGTATCATAGGCTATTAACATAAATTAGTAAAGAGGAATCACTGAAATGGACCAAAATATTAACTCTGCTCTTTAAACTGTTCATTGCTGATGGCTAACTGCTGAGTGCGTTGTTAAAAGATGGCCAACAGTAGATGAGCGTAGTCAATTCTGTACCCTCACTGTGCTGGTGTGCATACATGGTATCTGTCAGACCAGTTCGATAATGAGTGTATGTTTGGCATTTACTCTGGATGAAATACTGCCCTCCAAGCCTGAAATACCTTGTTGAACAATCTGGGCAGTGTCAGAACAAGCAGCCAAAATAACAGCTAATGGGTAGCCAGAAGCATTTGCCATGGCTCAGGCTGAACACCCGTCTCCTCATTTAAATCGAGATTGAAATAAAGATCTCTATGATTACTCAGAAAGGTCTCTGCATTTTTCCTTTGTTTAATTGAAGATAAGAATGTCAGAGGTGGTAAAATCAGTTAAGACAATTTCTATTGACCAGGAAGGAGAAAGTTCTGCATTTTTGCTGCTTCTTCATGGTACACTACCACCTTTGGAATTTTTGCAGGCATTTTGCTGGGTTGGGAAAAGGGGAAAGAAGAGGTTAAAAAAAACATCTGCACCGCTCTGTTTCAGCTGTCTGTCATCAGGGCCACTAAAGCTAGATTTTCACCCTTCAGGCAGCTGAAAATGAACCCTGTCTAAGCAGAAACATACAATTATTCCAATCAAATTATTCCTAGGCTACACAATACAATTACCCAGCTTAATTTGGAAGATTAATTAATTGAAGGATGATTTTCCTTTTTTGCATAGACAGTCCCTGTGTAGGATATTCATAAAGGAAAGTTGAACACTTGACTTTCATGTCAGAGTCTCTAAGAGAATCTCTATTTTAGTCAGAAACAGACTTTTTTTCAGCTCTTTCTTTTTAGGGAGAGGACGTTTGAACGCTGTGAATCAGCTCTTATATTAACAGAGAATCAATACCTAAAAGCAACACAAAGTGATGTTTTGACAGAGTTTTTTTTCTTTTTTTCTCCTCTTCCACAGATGAAAACTGATTGAAAGAAGGGTTCAGCATGAACTGCTCTGCATTTCTGTCTCTCATGCTGATGTTGGTTCAACTTTGGCCTTGCTCTCCGAGCACACAGAATTTCAGCGCTCAAAACATGTGTCAGTCTCTCACAGCAGTTCGAAGAGTGAAACGCAGCTGGGTTGTATGGGAGCCACTTTTTGCAACTGAGGAACAGACTTCAATGGTGCCTGTGTATGTCGGACAGGTATGATAAGTACACTTATATATATTCAAGGACACTACGAGACTAGATTTAACATGCTGATTAGCAGCCTACTACCTTGACTCGGAAGACTAAGCATCTCCAGTGACCTGGAAACATTAAGAAATGTAGAAAGAGGAGATTAGGGAGCTGTAATTAGGCAGCACGACATCTATCCTTTTGTGTGGCCTGACTGAGAGTCAGGGAACTCCAATTAATGGAATTAGTGGCAGTATCAAGGACATCCCTTTACCTAGGTCTGCTGTCCAGGAAACTCTACATTCACTCTGTTACTAAAACAGCAGATGAAGGCATCAAGCTGAAAAGTTCTTTTATGTCTTCTGAATGAAATTTAAGGACTTATTTATCAACATCTGGTAATTTGCTTGTGCTATTTTTGGCACTGCATCAAAGCAGCCATACTGAGTGCAGTGTAGTTTACAAACAGTATTCAGCACGATTTTCTGTTACACTAAGTAGCAGTTGATTTACCCCTCATTAATTTTTAATGAAGCAGATTAATACTAAATCCTTTTACCACTGAGAAACTACAGGCATCTGCATGGTTCATTAGATTAACGTAGGTTTAGCACAACAAGCAATTATTTTTCATCCTCCTTAAAAAATGTGATTTAAGATAATTGTCTTAATGAGGCTTTCTCTGCCCCTTTCTTCTCTCTGTTATTACTATTATTATTATTATTAAGTATTTTTGTATACTAGGAGCAATTGTAATCTTGAAATGTATTTTTCCTTCCTTTAAGGCACATTTTAGATGAATGATCCAAAATAAGTTTAACTGCTAATTAACTAGCACTAAAATTTAATTGGGCCCAAAGGGTGAAGTGATCAAAATTCATTAATTACTTTTTCACAGCCACTTCAAAGTAACTACTATGGAAGTGTGATGTCTCACTTCTGAAAGAACAAGTGTAGACATACGCATTTTTTAATTATTATTAGTTTTCCCACAGCTGGAAAACAGTTTCTTGTAAAGATACTTCACAAATGTCATATTTTTTCATACAGCTTTAGAAAAATTTCATAATCTTGCCCTTCTATTTCTCACAGACGAACTATGGGGAATTTTTATTTAAGATTATGGTTAATTTATTGCAGTTCAATCCATTACATTGTCTAACCAGAAATATTTACGTGTCTTTTTATTGAGTACAATATACTCTGCTTTCAGTAAATGAAGCGATAACCTATATGTGTAGATGTGGTACTTAGGGATATGCTTTAGTGGTGGACTTGGCAGTGTTCACAGTTGGACTCAACGATCTTAAAGGTCTTTTCCAACCTAATCAGATACCACAGCTAAGTGTTAGAGCAAAGATACTGAAGTAGGAAGAAAAGAGGAAGAGTGAGACTGTGTGAAAATACAATTAAATCATTAAGAGTAGATCCTCTTCTTCTACAGTGGCAAAATTCCCACTGAAAGTTTTAGAACTGAATTTTTTCCAGTTTGTTCTTTTTTGTTCAAAAGTATTTCTTCTTTAACTCACAGACTTATAGCACTTGTTCTGCACCATACTTAACAAATAGTAAGAAATAATGAAATATATTTGTTTATTTAACAAAACAAGTAAATTGAGAACCTTCAGTATGCTTTCTCAGAAAATGTCATCTGTAAGACACCTCTCATTTAACACGGTCAAGGCCATGAAAGTCTTTGGGGGATAAATTATTCTGAGTGAAGTGGTTCACACAGATTATGTCTAAACAGACAGCCCCTGGTATGTTCCCAGTCTCCAAGGGTTTGATGCGCTCTGTGATCACATCTGAACCCCACCTTAGGTTAAAGATCTAGATATTCATCACCTTTCACATGCCCTGGGGTTCATAACAAGGAAAACAAGATTTATGCATCAAAAAGAATCTTTCGTGCCCCTTACTACATGCCAAGTATGAGTTGTGTTAAAATGAGTTCCACCAGACCACTCAAAAAGAGGTGAACTTGCTCCACGTTTTGCACATGACTGGTGCTGAAAACATTTAAGTTGTCCATATTTTCAATGGTTCTAAGCTCCCTAGCCCTGAAAAATTCTCTTTCTTGTACTGGCAAGGGGAATTAACTCTGGATAATTTGGGGCTTAAATACTCAAAAAATACTTAAAAACTCAGAGCAGGAACTCAGAACTGTTCCTCGTATCTCAGAGCAGTGTCCCAGTCACATTCTGAATACTCTATCCATTTAATTAACAGAGACAGTTATTTATTATGAAAATCTTCAAAAGGCATGCACATTGTTCCAAAGAATATTTAAAATGATTTTTGGAACTACAGAAGCTATTATAAAATATGCTGAATAGATCTAATAGGGAAATGGTTCTTTTACACCCAGTAGCTACTTCATTCCCACTTTGTGGCCTCATATCTTACACTGAGCTGAGGGTCAACAAACATGAAAGAGTGAGATTATGAAAGTCAACAGGTAGACACACTATTTGCATTTTAAACCTGTTAGTTTGTAGAAGCAGCAGGTTGAATAAAACTTTTCTTTTTCTACATTGGATTTTTCAATGATTTTCCAGGCTTTTAGATATTTTTGACATCTTTTGTTCTAAACCCCAAATAAATAAATAAATAAAGGTACGATAGAAGTTGCTATTCCCGTAACATTCAACTGTGGAGGTTTGACTTGTTAAGAAATTAAGTTATTGCTATTAAAAGATACAGTTACATATTGTTAACATTAACAGAACTATTTTGTTGGAAAATGAACAAATGCAGCTGGACCACAATGGTCTCCAGGGCTGAGCTTTCTCGGAGGAATCATCATCATAAAGTCCTTCTCAGCAAGACAACAGGATGGAGATCTTCCTGGAAGGAAATGGAAAATGTCCATCAATTTATTTCAGAATAAGCAATACAGGCTGATACCATAGAATGGCTTTTCATCTCCTTAATATTTCAACAGAAATAAAACACCACTCTCTCAGAGTTACAGTTAGTGTTGCTGAATACAAAAAAAATACATAAAGCTTACAAAGTACACTTGTCATTCATAATAAAATATAGATAATATTTAACGAATTTTGCATCATTTTTAGAAGAAGTGTGTGGGAGCTGATGAAGCAATGAACTAAAGTAGGTACCTGTCATTCATTCCCTTCACTTCAAAGATGCTGAAGTATATTTTTTCAGTTTTACTGTGTATGTGAACATCTGTTATATCAATACTTCAGAAGTGAGCCATGACTGGCTGAAAAAGTGACAGTATCCTCTTTTAAATTTTCCTGATTCAAAGTTGGAGAGGTTTTGGTGTGATCCCAGTAGCAAGATTAAGACCAAACAAGGTCAGATACCCTACACCCGAACCAACTTTATTAACAACAGTAAAACATAAAAGCGACAGGAAAGAGTGGAATAAAAGGTAGAAATTAAGAAAGAAGTCTGGATAGAGAGGCAAGAAACTGTTACCACCCAAGTTCCTCAACGCTCCGACTATCCACAGGCTTCAGACGGTGAATACACGCCTTTGCACACACACATGCCCTCACACCTCCGTTCACTTGCCTCCCCACACGCACATGCTGCAAAACACACCCTCACCAAAACACATGCCCGTTCGAGGGGCACTTTCCTGCGGGATTTTATAGCCTGTCTGGAGAAAGTCCATTGGGCTGAGCGTTTCCATGGCAGCGGCATGTCCAACACGTCCTACAAGTCCAACACATCCAGGACCCCCTCTCAAGCATGCCTATGGGGTTTACTGCATGCTCCCTCGTGGTGCACTGCACATGGTGGTGGTCTTCACACTACACCAGACTGGCTTCACCATGCAATGTCACTGGTGGGCACAGTTCAGTTTCTAAGCAATCTTCTAGACAAATGTCCCACAGTTCAGTCTCTCACATAAATATTAGTATCCAAAACTCACTACTGACAGGGTTTATTTCAGAATGAAAATGAGTAAAGCCTAAAATGAATTTTCCAAATCTTTATTCTTCCCAAAATGTAGTTTATTTTTCTGTTTTGTACTTGCAGATCAAATCAGATTTAGACAAGCAGGATGGCAACCTAAGATACGTTTTGACTGGGGAGGGTGCTGGAAGCATTTTTATAATTGATGAAAATAATGGCAAAATTTACGTGACACAAAAACTGGATCGGGAAGAGAAGCCCTTCTACACTCTAAGAGCACAAGCAATTGACAAGAACACTCAGCTTCCCGTTGAACCTGAATCAGAATTTATTATCAAAGTTCGAGATGTCAATGATCATGAACCACAGTTCTTGGATGGACCTTATGTGGCCACTGTTCCAGAGATGTCACCTGAAGGTACGACATGCTGTGAACCAAATTCTCTATTTCCTGATTTTTTTTCTAGATACCTATGTTGATATAAAATCTTAATAACATATTTTATAGACTACCTTTCAGTGAGAAGGAAGCAAACTGTTTCACAAGCTTGGAAATTTGCAAAGGTGTATGCTTAAACTGAAGGTTGTGCATATCTCTACGTAACATCTTTGCCTTTAAATATTTAGGTACCTGCATGTATCCAAGTCCTTTTACAGAATCTGGATACATGCTTGGATTGACTATAGAGAGTTGTCTTTCCCATCAGTGATTCAGCCTTGAAACTGGTACTAGTTTAAAAATACGACGTTACCATTCCAAATAGGTAGAGTACTGTAGAGAGTTGATACTGCAAAGGAGATTTGGATCTGACATATTTCACTACTTTTTCAATCAGTATGCCAGCCTAGTCTCTAGAAAAATTTTCAGTGTACGATTATTATTGCAAGCTGTCAACTCTTCAGGCTTCTACCGGTCTGAAAGAAAAATAGCATGTACATAAGTTTTGAAGTCCTCTGACCTCAGCTGACTCTTTTAAGGACATAAATATAAGCTTCATTTAACTGAAAAGTACTCAACAATATCCTTCAGTGTACTCTAATTCTGCTTAATAATGAAATCATACTGTACTGTAACTGGAAAAGAAAGACATTCACATCACAGGCACTCACAGTTTCCTCCCTAAAGATAGGGATAGTTTCCTTCCTACAAGTAGCGAGTTCAGAACAGGAATGGCATGAGCCTGATGTGGGGCTGATGTGATGACCACCCTCACATCACGTATGATGCGTACCTGTTTACACTGTCGAGCCTCTTTCCCATCAGTCAGCTTCTCTTGTTTGGATCCTAAACATATGAACAGTAATTTTCCTGTCAAGAGGAAAATCTTAATCCCTGCACATCTTCTTTCCCACCTCCAGACAAACAGACCTGTACTAGGGTCTGTCTTATATCTGGAAACTTAATACAACAAGTATAGGTGTATATATATCTTTATGTGCAATGCATATACACATAAACTTAAATCCTTAAAAAAACCCAAAGTGCGAATGCAGCTGACATAAACAAGCATGTTATTAATACTATCTCCAAATAACTATCTCAAAAATAAAAGGGAAACTGGACTCTTTAAATCTTACAGAAAGAATCCCAGTAATCTTTTAAATTTGTACCCCTCTTTCAGTTTTTTTCTGTTGCAAATGATATTGAAAAGAAATTAAAATATTGTGCTTCTTAAAACTGTGTGAGTTAATGGGGTCATTAATGTTATAGCATCAGTGATCATAAGAGGTAATAAAAATGTGTTTCATTCAGCATTACCTGTTCAATGTAATATTGAATATGTTCAACTTTTAAGGGAAATTCAGTGAATCTTTCACAGGGACCCATAAAAATCTTCTGCCAGCCTGGATAGCAACTGCAAGAAAAAGATATTCGTGCCTGGGATTTAACCAAAAGTGGGGTTAGTATCCTAATTTCTGCCAGGAAGCAGTAGCTCACCATCACTACCAGCAATAGCTACAAAAGACATCCATTTAATCAATTTATTTCCTAGGCACGCTTCTTATACCACCTTCTATGAGGAAAATAACTTCTGGGTGTTTGATTGTTTCTTCACTGCCACTTTCTCTCCATGCAGACAGACTTATTTGTCTTGATAGTTCTGCATCTGAGCTCTTGGTCAAATTGCTTTTTCTAACATAATGAGTTGCCTTGTCAAGGACCTTAGATTTTATTTTTTTTCTGTGCTTATGGTAATAATGGACATAGTTCATTGCGCAGAATTATCTGGGCATTTTTATCTAGGTTTACACAGATTCAGGACTTTGAAAATACCCTTCCCCCCCCCTCCCCGTGTTAAAACATTTTTAACGAGACTCTTATAAAAATTGTTTTAAAATAGCTCGTAATTTAGTATGGCTTTATTTATACTTACACAGACATGTAACCATTCACAGAACTATATCAAGAATCAGTTTATGGATTCCTTCTATTTTATCTCCTTGTCTTAATGATGAGCTCCTGTCTTAATCGTGCCTTTATGGAAGAAAAAAAGTTAGGTAGGACAGTACTTATGACTGAAAATAACAGTAATTATCTTTTCCCTTATACCTCTTTCTCACTTGAAACTATCAACAAACAGTTGATAGATGAGACATTTCAATTTATGTTGACTTGAGTTAGCTATAAACTGGTACTCTAAAAATGAAAGGCTCAGAACCCTTTATCCCATCTCTTGTGTCATCTATTATATATTTAAATTCCTAAAATACTGCATCGCTTAAGCAGAAGATTAATTAAACTGCAAAAAAACCCCTTAATTTATTTTGTGATATTCCTGTAAGATTATAGAAAATGATTCCATTAAAATGTAGAAATATAGGAAATGAAGAAAAAAATTTAAAAATCAGAAGTAACACCACCTCCCCTTTGTCAGAATGGGTGAAAAACAAAACAAGAACCCTGTGTGCCTCCTCTGTCAGACACAGACTACATGAAATGGTAAACTCATACTTTCACAATCATCCAGCGTATGATATGTGAATCTGAGTCAGTCCTATGGATTTTGAAATATTTTCTGCATTGCTCCTTCTACTTTTGACCTCTCTAGCATTAACACCATGGCTATTTCAGAGGTCATTCTTTCACCTACTTCTTACATATATACTCTACTACACTCCTGACATACTACTGTGTATGTCTGGCATATAGAATGTAAGTTAATTGGTAGATAACAGTATATGTCTTAACAGTGGTCAGCTTCAATGAAACAGCGGAGCCACATCATGACGACTTCCTGGGTTCATACATCCTGCTCCTCAAAGGGTCGGGACTGCACTTTGGAGATGAAACCTTTTTCAGTGTGCATCCTAAAGCCTTAATCCTTACAAGAAATTTCTAACCTCCCAGTAGACAGAAGCAATGACCAACCAAAATTTGCGACATTGATACCGTAACAGTTCGTTACATTGGTGCTTTTCTCCCAGTAAAAAGAATATCCCCTTGCATAGAAATAGTTGTAGACCAGAAATCATTCAGTGAAGTAAAGAGACTTGACCTTGACTCTGTTTCAGAGCTGTCTAGCAGCAGTTCAGCTCACTGATGCTAGACCTGGGATCTCCTACTAGTTTCCTTGTAGAAAACATGCTTGGAACACATGGTCAATACTTTATAAAGCAGTTCACTGTTAGGGAAAATTTTGTCTGGAACTAAGACAGCAAGGAGAGAATAATTCAGTCAGCCACTTGCCTTGGAGAAACACAGAAAAACAGAAAATAGGCACAGATAATTTTGCTTAAATTTCGGTACAAGTATCAATATATATACTAATGTGCCAACAAACTAGAATATAGTTTGCTCCTTTCTTAGCTCTCTTTTATCTTCAATACTAAATTTTATTCAAATTATATATGCAAGTCTCACAGTAAATAAAAAGAGTGTCAGCAAATGGACTCTCATCGGAGAACACAACTGTGGTTTTCCTTCAGGCATTTGGTAAAATTTTACATTAAGTGTCTTCTGTATAGCTGTTAAACTTGTACAAATGCAGTAGATCTAATGGAATGGTTAAGTCGGATGCAATGATGTATCAGTATCTAATGTTTTTATAGATTTCAAGCTCTAGTGAGAAAAGTGAATAACTATTTGCCATATGAGGACCCTATAATTTACCTAATGGGCTGCAATATGTGGCACTACTATGTTTTGCCCAAGAAGGGTAAATCAAGACTGCAGGAATAGAAAAAAAATCTTATACAGCTATCAGCAAAATGTAGTTTGCCTTAAATAAAGTTAATAAAAAGCAAAAATAAAAAAGTGTGTAAGCATTTTTACCATCTAGCTTGAGACATTACTGTGTACATAAAATACATATCTGAGATCATCCTGCTTTCAACTGGGACAGAGTTAACTTTCTTCATAATAGCTAGATGAATTTCCTGTATTAGAACAGTTTCCATAGGCCACAGCTGATACAAAGTTAACAGTTGTGTGTCTGAGAATTTTATTTACCGTTCAGTCTTATTAAAGAATACCATTATTTCTGAAGCATAGACGTGCCCTGATTAAATATTAACCTATCATTTCTTCTTTAAACTTCTCCAGAGCAATTGGGGGTAATATATACATATTTGTACACCCAATACACAACTAAATCTTGGAAGTTTGGTACTGTAACTATGTTTTGAAGGACATGTAACTCCAAAAACTGGTGACATTTAATAACATTTCAGTGTACCTTCACTCTGAGAGAAGATAACATGCATTATAGAATCACTTGGAGTGCTGCTGAACAATTTGAGAGAAAATGCAAAAAATATTTTAAAATAATCAAAATATTTCATTTAGCATATCCTTATATGAAAATCCTTCTTCATTTCTATTTAAAAATAAAAATATTGAACTGCTGGAAAATGCAGAGGTTTTTTTTTTTTAATTGGGGATAAGTATCAACTTTGAGTTTGGCATAAGAAAGGTGTTTCTGGTCTAACTCCTTGCACTCCACCGTTTCTTCTTCTTTTCTCCTCCAGCATGACTATACAGCTACATTGGTAAACAGGTGCAACCATGTGAACGTATACCAGAAAGTTTTAGAAAGTAGCTTGATTTCCCGCTGTTCCTCATGAGAAGAGATATTTGTATTCTTATGCAGAACCTAGGTGAGGAAAAAAGACAAATATAATGACCAGTTTACAAAATTATGCTACTGTGAATATTTTGTTTTAAAGGACAATCGTCACTGATGGTGCCATGAGATTGCTGTCCATCTTGTACCTAGGATATAACCAGCTTCCAGACAGAGATTAAATCAAGCTCTGCAGACTGATTCTCCTGTGTCTTGTGCACTGGGAATTCTGCTGTGACTCTTGCACTGGGACAGGCTCATTAAAGACTCAAGGATAAAAAATGTAACCAGAGCCTTGTTGTATTTCTTGTCTGCTTTGCTTGCTAACAATTAATTTCTTTATCACCAGTGGGCCTACTAGTGATAAAGTGGTTCTGTTTTCTTATTCCCATGGGAAGCTTCCATAAAATACTTTGAAGAATATACAAGGAGAAGTGAAACAATTTGCTGCACTCCGTTCACATAGAGAAATTAGGGAAAAAGGCATAAGATACATAGTATTTTAAGCAACATAAATATAGTGCTGAAAAGTCATACATGTTTTATTTTAATTGAAAATTTGAATGCAACAAAAACAGTTGCTGAGGAAATATTTTTCTTTCTTGTGATACATTTTAGAAGGTGTCATATGTTCCTGTAAATTTTCAGGACTGTGTGCTAATATAACTGGTATGTTAAAAGGTTTTTAAAGAGTTTATGTTTTGTAATGGCAAGATAATTTGTACAAGAAGAAAATAAACATAACCTATTTTATTTTTTCCTTGAGGTACTTCGGTTACACAGGTAACAGCTACAGATGGTGATGACCCTTCTTATGGGAATAGTGCCCGTCTGCTTTACAGTCTCATTCAGGGACAGCCTTATTTCTCTGTGGAGCCAAAGACAGGTACTACAAATGATCTTGTAACTTCAAAACATTCGTGAACTAACAAAAAGCAAGCAAAAAATGTCTTTCTTCATTTCAACACAAAGATCAACTGATGGGGCTCTACACTTGTACATCTTTGCATGTTTCCTAGATCAAAAAAAAAAAATTTCTTTCCCACAGGAAGCTGAAATTCTTTCTCTCTAGAGAATCAACAATTTATTTAGCAAATTATCTTGCTAAAGAAAAGAAATGGATTTTGAGTACCCCATCCAACAAATAGACCTAGGAACACTTGTGGGTTAACAGCTTTATGACTAATTATGTGACATTCCTATCTCTACATTGGAGAAACCACAGATATGTGGCATCCCTCCAAAATCCTGATTTCTAGTAAAGAAAGAAGGTTACATATGGTAGAGGAGATACATGTTGTGTTCTGCTCCCCAGAACTCTAAGTATGCAGAATGGATCTCATACAATGTAGATGTTGCCATGAGCACTAATTCACAGTATTAAGATACTTGTGCTGTGAATGGTCTAGAAGGTAAATTCATAACTGTATTCAATGATGCGCTTTATACCCATATTATATGGTCAAATGTTGTGAAAAAATGGGACTACTATATGTTATTATATTATACTTTTCCCTTTTAGGGGTCATCAGAATGGCTTCACAAATGGATAGAGAAACAAAAGATCAGTATTTGGTCATCATCCAAGCCAAGGATATGGTTGGGCAACCAGGGGCATTTTCAGCAACAGCCACTGTTACTATCAACCTCTCTGACATCAATGACAATCCACCTAAATTTCAACAGCGTGAGTATAGGCTAGTTACAGTACTTGAAGTCTTTCTTGAGAAAATTTAGATCTACTGTAATTCTACCAAGTTCACTAGTAGGTCTTTTCAGAACAGGTCTGTGCTTTAACTCCAGTATACAGATTTAAATAATAATAAAATTTAAGAAATCCTGCATGAAAACAAAGGGGAAAAAACAACCTATCTTTACAAAAGACCTCAGCCCTGCTGTTTTTATATATATATATAGTTTGCCCTACCTAAGCCTAAAATCCGGGCAACAGGATATTTAGTACCATTTTTTCACTCACTTTCTTTCATTTTTTCCTCTTTTCATTCTTTGCTGACAGATACTGTAAACTTTTGGCAAACGATGTGACCTTCTGTCCAGGGAGTTTCTAGCAGGCATGGGAGCTGCTAGCTGGGCTGTCAGGAAGAACTAGTGAAATGCAGTGGGGAAGTGCTGCCCTCCACTGCTTTTTTTTTCATCCTGTTGGTTCTCCTTAGCTCTTTCTTTAATGCTGAGAGAGAAGGACTCACGAGTGGAAAGGTTGTCATCCCCTGCCCCCAAAATCTATCCATTGCTGGATTAGATCCATTGCTCTGACAAAAGCTGGTGGTTTTCCCAGCCTTCTGAGAGCCTCAGGCCATCATAGCTACGACAGCTATTAACCATGGCAGATCACTAAACTGTGCCAGTATTTGTTTCTTTAGGGCTCTACCATATGAGTGTCTCTGAAGAGGCTCCTGTGGGCACTACTGTAGGCAAAGTCTTCGCAGAAGATGGTGACATAGGGAAGAATGCAGCCATGAACTATTTCATTGAAGGTGATAACTCAGATGTTTTTGACATCATTACTAACAACGAGACTCAAGAAGGAATTATCTTATTAAAAAAGGTGAGATCTCAGAGAGTTCTAAAAAATCTCTAAATACTGGAGAGAACCTCCTCAAGCAAGCTGGATGATTAAAAAAGGCCTGTTGCTTTCGATTCTACTCTTTTTTCTTTCTGTAGGCTTTGTGATTTAATTGAGATGTTAGGGGGATATAAAGAAACATGCTTTTCCTTCTGTTTACTATTTTTGACTCATTACTTCCGAACACAATAGTGGCAGTCAAAGTATCTTAACGTTATTCCTAGCTGTGCAATGTAGTGTATCCCATTGTGAGAAAATGTTCTATATCTTCTGTGCATCATCTGTAAAATCTTTATCAATAAATTGTACACAATATTTCCTCACTTCCAACACCTCTTGTTAAACTTAACTGAAGCCAGAAGCTGTTACAGTATTAGATAGACAGTGGAGTTTTTATTATGACGTAACTTTAAAAAAGACACTAAATACAGTCAAAAAGATACCAGTTTATGAATTAAATTATTTAGGAGTCTTTAATACTGCATGATTTATTTTGGAATCACATAGGAAGATTTATGGATCATCTGGGTCATCATCTGAAATACCAACAGAGTTTGATAGTCCGGTGAAACCCAGGAGCCTGAAGAACTGAATGCTATAAATTTGTTTATTTATTTTTTTCTGTTTGGATTTATTATAGTTCAGGAAGGTATTTTTTTAGTATTACCTTTTTTAATTACAGAAGATGATGACTATCTAAAATAGCAGCATAACTACGTGTTTATTAAGAACTTGTTATTGCCTTATTTCCTTTAGAAAATAAATTTTAACATACTCGGATTAACCCATACAGATTAACTGATTCACATCGCTTATTTAAGAGTAAAGAATAGTGTTCATGAATGTTACATCTATGTTAGAAATACAAGTACTAATAGAAGTTGTTTTTCTTAGGGTTGACATTCAACCGGAAGTCTTCTTTTACAGTGTTGTTTAAATACAACATTGACGACAGTCTACATGTGAAAGCAAACAATGGCATAGCACAGTTTAATTTTAAAGTTTTTTTTTAACATTAAAGAAGAAATCATAGAAGTAGCTACTTTTGAAACATTCCCAAAAGATGGGTAGCGCTATTTTGTCTTTAATCTCACACCACTTATTGAATTGTACTTAATTCAAATGTGGAGAAAGATCTATTCCACATCTCACTTTCTTTCTTAACAGAGAGTGGATTATGAGAGCAAGAGGAGATACAGTGTTCAAGCAAAAGTTGTAAACAGGTACATTGATGATAATTTTGAAAAAGAAGGACCATTTGAAGACAAAACCATTGTCAAAATCAATGTGGAAGATGCTGATGAACCTCCAGTTTTCACCTTGGAGAACTATGTGATGGAGATTTCTGAAGCAGCCGTGAGTGGCTCAGTAGTGGGCACTGTAACTGCTACAGATCCAGATGACGATGACTGCCCAGTCAGGTACCTAACCTAGCATGTGAACAGACCTAAAATATGAAGGTAGTAGGGATTTCCAAAAGCTGTTTCCATTCCTTACCTTGGCTCGTGATTACAGTAAATCATGCTTTCATTTGATAGCCTAGGTTGTTCTAGTTGTCATGGTGTAAACCCAGTAGACATTAATGACCACACAGCCTCTCGCTCACTCACCCAGACAGTGGGATGCAGGAATGTATCGGAAGGGTAAAAGTGTGAAAATTCATTAGATGAGATAAAGACAGTTTAATAGCCAAAAANATATCCCTTTGACCAGTTGGGGCAGCTGACCCAGCTGTGTCTGCTCCCAACATGTTGTGCACTCCCAGCCTAGTCACTGGTGGAGCAGCATGAGAAACAAAAAAGGCCACGATGCTGTGTAAGCACTGCTCAGCAATAACTAAAACGTCCCTCTGTTATCTAGAGTTTTGGGCACCAGTCCAAAACATAACCCTGTACTAGCAACTGTGGAGAATATTAACTCTATCCCAGCAAAAAAAGGTACACTAGGTTAAATCCTGCCCCCTAGCCCAAAATCTAAATAACTGAGCTTTGTTTGTGCATTTTTGCAATCACTTTGAGATGGGGCAATATAATAAACCTGGAAGAGGCTCTGCATAATAGGAGAGCTAAAGTGAACAGCCAAACCTGTTGGTGCCTGGAAGTGCTCCAGTCTGTTCTGAATAACTTCTGGAGATATGGAGAGATGGACTTATCACTGGGAGGGAGACATAGAACAGCTCCATTGTCATCTGCTCAGCTCAGCATGACCAAAAATTTACCAATTCCCTACATCTACTGCAATTGCCCCATAGAGATTTTGTATGAAGAGAGTCCTCCAGACTTTTAATTTTGCAAAATAATTTTGCTGTTTCATAGGGGAGAAAACAGGTAATTAATTTTTAACAGGAGGTTTAGAATTAAAATGGCTTCTTTAGTATTGTGGTTTAAGCCCAGCTGGTACCAGCACCATGCAGTTGCTTGCTCACTCTTCCCCTCCATGGTGGGATTGGGAGGAGAATCAGAAGAAAAAAGTAAAAACTTGTGGGCTGAGACAAGGACAGGGAGGGAACACAGCCAAAACAGACTTGACTTAGGGAGAAAGATCAATTGAATTTATTACCAATCAAATCAGAGTAGGATAATGAGAAGTAAACCTTAAACTTAAAAATGCCTCCCCCGTTTCTTGCCAGGAACAGGGGTTGTGGTAGGTTCGTCATATGTTGCCTCTGCCATTCCTTCCTCCTCAGAGGGAGGACTCCTCACACCATTCCCCTGCTCCAGCTTGGGGTCCCTCCCATGGAAGTCTGTTCTCCATTAACTTCTCCAGCGTGAGTCCTTCCCACGGGCCGCAGTTCTTCGCAAATTGCTCCAGAGTGGGTCCCTGCTGCTGGGTGCAGTCCTTCAGGCACAGACTGCTCCAGTGCAGGGTCACAGTCTCCCTTGGACACAGCCACTGCTCCGGTGTGGGGTCCTCCCCAGGCTGCAGGTGTGTCTCTGCTCCCCCGTTACCCCCTTGGCTGCAGGGGCACAGCTGCCTGGCCTTGGGCTGCACCACGGGCTGCAGGGGAACCTCTGCTCTGGCACACTTCCTCCCTCTCCTTCTGCACTGACCTTAGTGTCAATGTAGTTGTTTCTCTCATGTCCCACTCTCTCTCCTGCAGGTTCCCAGCATTTCATCCTCCACACCATGCTTCTTATATACGTTATAACAGAGGTGCTCCTACTATTGCTGATTGGCTTGGCTGTGGCCAGAGGCGAGTCCAACTTGGAGCCAGGAGCAGCTCCGCACTGGAGTCATCCCCTGTACCCCCTCCTTCTGTCCCTCTCCCCCCATAACAAAACCCCACCACACGAAGCCAATACAGAGTTACTTGACGTCGCTGTGTACTGTGCAATTTAGGCAATCTAGGACACAGGGACAAATGGATGAGACACAAAGTAACTTACAGTGCATATATTAATTTAATAGCAGAAATCTTATAGCGGAAATATATATAGCTACCTATAGTTATGATTTCAGAGGTTTAGTCAATGCAAGACCATTTGCTATGACTCTGCATTCATTTGTTGTTGTTTAGTAAGCATGTCTAGGTTAAATTAAATAAGAATAAATAAAAATACACATATGCTTTTTTTATTTTTCAAAAAAAGGATTGTTTTGTGGTTTAATTAGATGACTGCAGCATCTCCAGCAAAACATTTAAACCTAGTGCATATCAATGACTTCTTAGTTTTGATGGAACTTGCCACAAAGTGAATATGTCTGCGTAGTCCCCAAAACAGACACACAAATATTACATCACTGAGTTTCTTTAAAATAGAGTATGTCACTTCTAATGTAAGGTTATGTTTATTAGGCTAAGTGCTATGCACATGAATTCAACTTTGAAACAATTTCTGTCATAAATGACAGGAATTAGTTATAATATAGAAAACCAGCTATGTTGCACTGCGGAGCCCAGTTTTCAAATAAACAAAGTAAAGACATGCAACAAAACCTCATCAAAAACATCAATAATGAAAAATAACTTAAAAATATCCAACACAACTCACCTGAAAATTATCTATAAAGAATCAGATTACCAAAAATATAAAACCCAAAATAAAACACCAATGCTGGAAAACCCCAAACAAGATTTGGATGCAGAAGATGAAGAATACTCACCTTAAATAATAATAATAATAATAATAATAATAATAATAATAATAAGTAAATCTCTAAAACAGAGGTTTACAAATATCACATCTTTGTCTCAAACGATAAGAACTTTCACTGACAGTTCTGCTGGTTCCTTGATCTATTCTCCTACTGATTTTCAAAACAGACAAAATTTAACTATAAATAACAAGTTAGAGAGTCATCCAATCCCTGGCACATAATCTGAGCTGGAGTCCTAAGTACCAACAGGAGACAGAAAGACTTTTCAGACACAATTAAAGATACAACAAAAGGGGGAATAATTGCATGTGGGAATTCCAAACTGGAATGGTAAGAACCTTTCAACTCTTCAAACAGGTTTTATTTCCACGAAATAGACTCTGTTAGGAACTGTCTTTTTTATATGTCATGAAAAATAATAATATAAATATATAAATAAAATATATATAAAATAAATATCTCTTCGGTCTGAACCAACAAAGAATGTGCGTTTCTGCGTTCAGACATACAGCATCCAGAGCCTTGAAGTGAAGACTCAGGAACACTGGACTCGTTTTCAATAATTTCCTGCATCAGGGTTTTGTAATCTATTTAGGTGACACCTCATTACAGAGAGTTGTCTGTCTGTCTTTATAATGCCCATTCCCTTAGCATCAGAGTATGTCAGCAATGATAGAATAGATTTGCCATTATACCTCCACTTAGCTGTTAGTGTTATTCATTTCATAAGTGGCACTTGTGCTGTTTCTTTTCAACAGTCATTCACCTGCTGTGAGCCTGACTCAGAAGCAGGAATGAATAATGCATTTCAGATTCAGTTCACATTAATATAGATCTGAGATGTATTTAGTTTTATAAAAAGAAGAGCTTTGATCTTGGCAGCAGTGAATTTTAAATGTTTATAAGTGTACATTTTTCATGATTTCTGAGTTGTTGCAGCACGCATTTATATGTATATATGCACAGCTTTGTTTTATCAACTGACAATAGCTTTCCGTGTCCTTGCTTCTGATGGGACATTTCAGTATACGGGAATCTCTTTACTTCTTTTGGTGCAGGTACTCTATTGTCCATGGCATGCATTTAAAGACATTGTTCAGCATCAATGAACACAATGGAACAATCATTACAACTAAACCTCTGGACCGAGAGATAGCTTCTTGGCACAACATAACTGTTACAGCCACAGAAACAAGTGAGTAAGAAATTTAGGGAACGCTGTGTTTTATATGCTGAGCTGTAGTTATCCTCTGAATATGCCTTCTTTTAAGTGGAGAATACATGCTTCTTTCTCATTACATTACTGTTGCTTTCTACATTAAGGAGCATTATTAAAATGATTAGTTAAATAGAAGTGGAATGTGTTTGAGCTCCAAGGTCCTGTGCTGTTTCATAAAAGATGACCTTATAAAAAAAGAAAGGAAATTAAAATAAGATCAAGACTGTAACGCTTTCAAGTTACACTGAAGCATATGAATTGCTCCTGCAGTGCAAGATCTTATGGTAAATTAGACCCTGGTTAATTTCATACCGGATTTTTGACTAGTGTGAAATTAGCCAGGGTCTAATTTAACACCAGTCAGAAACCTGTGGCTCATTAATTGTGAATGCAAGGCCTAAATCAGCCAGTCTTCTCTTCAGTGACAATTAAACCTGTGAAGCACCCTTCACGTAGATTTCACCTGGCAGTTTGATTTGAAAGTCAAATGTAAAAATAAATTGCTTGTTTGTGCTTTTGGTGATCTGGTTACCCTAACTCTGGGACAACACTCTAGAAAATTAACAGCCACTGATTTATAAGTCAGTTTAGCAAGATTATTGGGATATTATTTTAAAAACTAATCACATCCATCTTCAGGAAGGAGAAAAAACATATTAAGCCAAAGTCCAAACAATAAATCAGACAGGTTTTCCCAAATACTTTTAGCATGTTTTTTTTAATGATGAATCTCAGCTAAATGCTATTTATTGCTAAGACTAAACACATATTCATAAATTGCACTGTTCCCCAAAGAGAGCATTTCCTGTATCTATGTAGGATATAATTGCGAGAAGTTTAATATAGGACAGTCAGTAGCCTTTATAATTGAAGTCTTTATCTTTTGTTTGGGAATTGATAGTATTTTCCTCCTTTTCAGCTTCACTGTGAGTTTTTAGGCATGAATGTATTTTACTTCTTATGTTGTTGGGCAGCTGACAGGTGTTGGTAAAATTGTTCTCTGGCATATTTTTGTCATCTCTTGAATAGCGTTATGGAAACACAGCAGGATGACTTTGGTCTGGACTTTTCTGCTTAGTTAAACAATAAAATGGGAAAGAACCAAATGTTACAAATGAATAAGTGTGTCCTGCATCAAATGAAAGCGAGTCTTTCACAGTAATGAAAGTTCTTGTGCAGAAACTGAGCCCTCGTTATATTCTTATTCTTATTCTTTATTTCTTTAATGATGATAAGGTCACTGTCTATAACACTATATTCAAAAGCATTGAAGTAGGTCACCTTGGTCAGGACATACTTGAAAGTATTTATATTGTGAAATAGTACCGTTTTATACCTTGAAATATAGTAATAAGATACACTGTGTGTATGAGACGTTTGGTGGATGATGCTGTGGCTCCATGGAGGTCAAATCAAAATGTCATCAGAGTTCATCCACAAAAGATATTCACTGCAGCTGAGACAGATATCGAAACTGTATTACAACAGCAACCTCCCTAGGTGCTTCTTGAGGTTCTGGAAGCCACAAAGGACACAAGCCTTCTGCCTCCATTGCAATGACAGGGATCAGGAATTAGTAAGAGGACATTACCTCTGTTATTGCATACTTGTGGTGTGGATCATCCTATCCTTATGCCATTGAGACAACGTTTTAAAGGTATCCAGAAGTAGATCTAATTCATTGGCCCTAAAATGCAAGCAATTGGAACCTGCAACATGTTGAGTCTTATTCCACTTTAAGCTTAAGGCAGTTCTAGGTCAAGAGAAATCCAGTTTCCTTTGATCAGTTTTTACTTGGTTGTAATCAGCTTCCACTTAACACAAGGCAGAAGCAAAACCAACAGCATTCTAACCATGCATGAGAGCAAGAAGTTCCAAAATCATCAACTTTCCTTAACGCTGATTTACTAAATCAGATGAAGACTGACTGAAAAACAATGAATTTAGAAGAGGAATATCTTCTTCAGCTTTCTCTCTATTGAACTATAGATGAGCAACAAAAATTGCCAATGATAGCAACTGACTTGAGCTTGCTTTGATCCTCATTCCTCTATATGCCCATTGGAAAAGTGCTCTACTAGTCTTAAGCAAACTTACTTGCACAAGACAGCAATAATTTTCCCACTGAGTCTTGCAGGTGTCTTTTCATAGTGGGTTACAGACCTATTACATGAGAACAGAACTTACAGCTCTTTGAAGGTTTCGCTCATGGATCATAATATTAATTCAATATTTAATTGTCACCCCACTTTAGTCCTATATTTTTGTTGAAAAACTGCTAACATTTTAGATTTAAACTTTTTTAGATTCTAACTTTTGTTAGATTAGTCCTTTAAAAAAAATCCAAACCATTTCTATTTCCTTTACAAGTCCATTTCCTTTAGGAAGTAAAAAAAAATAAATTGCTTTAGCTTAAATTATAATTATAACAACAACTATTATTATTATTACTGTTGTTATTATTATTATTACTACAAATCTCCTTCTACTGACTAATAATAATGCCAAACTTCCTTTAATCCTCTGCAAGAATCGAGTTCTACTTTGTCTCTAGAGATGTTCACTGTTTTTCTTTTCACACAATTCCAAAACAAGCAATTAATAATTTTGGTCCCTAATGATTAAAATATCAACTTAATTCTTCACACTGATCCTATTGCACTTGATATCCTGTTCTCTCAGACCTTGTTTTTCAAGTTCTGATCTCTCTCATGGAGATTATGACAAAAAAAAAGTTCTGCTCATTGAAAGATCTGTAGCTTAATGTAGGATATGGGTACAATAGCTGGATGAAAATACTGACAACTATTTTTCAATGTAAGGGGTAAAAGACAGTTTAAGTATTGCCTACTGTCTTCCCCAATTGCAAACAAAAGAGTCACTCTGCTTCACCCAAAATCTTCATTAAATGTTTACCAGACACTGATTCCAAGAGTAGCTTTGTAATGCAACCAATGTAAGAATCAACAGTTACTTGTGATTTCAGAAAAATTAAAAACTTACATATTGTTGTTTTCCAACAGCAACATGAGAAATGCCAAGGAAAAAAACAAAAACAAAAATCAACCACAACACAACAGCCCAAATACAGTAAGGAAGTAGAAACAAGGCTATTATCAAAAATAAATTTAAAAAGAAGAATGTTTTATTTTGTTAAAGAAAAGAGATGTGAATGTCAGCTCTGGGCTGAAAGTTGATAACTAAATGCTTGTGCAAGCAAAGGGTAGGCTTTAAAGCCAACGTAGTAGCCATGAATCTTATGAACAAGTAAGTTAGAAATAGGCCAAGGTAGCTGCATCTTTCCCATGCCACTTCGTATATGACTGCAGACACCAAAGGGTCCACCTCGTCTTCCCTGCCTCCTAATAAGTATTACAAAGTTTTCCTTTCAGTGCCAATCCAGCCAAATCACTGTCCTACACAGCCAATTCTGACTTAAGCAAAGGAGGCTAAGTCAGTCCTACATTCTCAGTATTGTTTCTAAAAAGGATGTGTTCTACTTTTTATGTGTATTTAAAAAATAAGCCAAGCACTGTTTCATTGCCTATTATATTATTATGGATGTTGGGATTCAACAAGAGAAATGTCATTACAAAAAGAAGCATTTTTGAGATGACTCTGACAGGTCACAAGCTTTTGTAAATTAGCCCTGCTCTAATGATTCCACAGGAGGAATAGCAATGTGAAACTGCTGCGTATCTAGCCCTTTATCTCTGTGGTAGTTATTTTTTCTGCCATTTCCTTTGGCAAAAGACTCAAAGCTATCAGCACAAATTCCATAAGATCCAAGAAAACAAATATTTGCTCCAAGCAACTAGTGAATTATACATTAAAAAAACCAATGTAAGAATCAACCAAACCCATACATCTTGAAGTGAGGTAGAAAGGAGTATATTTTGTTTTTCTCTTAAAGATCCATTTGACTAATTTAAGAAAATGTCTTAAGGACTTATGAACAGGTCAGAAACAGTGATGCTACCACCCATCATGAGGCATATTTTAACCATAATGAATATTCTGATGAGTGACATACTTCTGGTTTAGACAGAGTAGACTGAGATATTGCTGGATATTTAGGCTGATAGATATTTAACATTCCTGGAATTTTTTAAGATTATTTTGTTCAAGGGAAAAATGTCTTCATTATCATCCTTAGGCAACAACATGTCCAAGCTAATGTGAAAGTTACTGTTGCAGTGAATCTTCTTACTTACTAATAAATTACACCAAAGGGAAGGCAAACATTTCTCAGAGCTATGCCATCTAACTGAGGATTGAATATGCTGATAGGTGAAGGACTTTCAAGAGGTATTCAGTATAGAATTGTAGAATCATAGAATTGTAGAATCACTTAGGTTGGAAAAGACCTTTAAGATCATCAAGTCCAGCCGTGAACCTAACATTGCCAAAACTACCACTAAACCAAGTCCCTAAAAGCCACATCTACACATCTTTTAAATACCTCCAGGGATGGTCATTCAACCACTTCTCTGGACAACCTGCTCAAATGCTTGACAAACTTTTCAGTGAAAATTTTTTTCCCAATATCCAGACTAATCCTCCCCTGGTGCAACTTGAGGAGATTTCCTCTTCTCCTATCACTTGCTACTTGAGAAAAGAGACCGACACTCATCTTGCTACAGCCTCCTTTCAGTTAGTTGTAAAGAGCAATAAAGTCTCGACTCAGCCTCCTCTTCTCTAGGCTAAACAACCCCAGTTCCCTCAGCTTCTCCTCATAAGACATGCTCTAGACCTTTCACCAGCTTCGTTGCTCTTCTTTAGACACTCTCCAGCATCTCAATGTCTTTCTTGTAGTGATAGGCCAAAAACTGAACAGGGGCCAAAGGTACCCACACCCCCATCTGATCTGACTCCAATAGCTGGAACCAATTTTCACCCACATGTATGCAGGTCTCACCAGAAGCTAGCACTTAGTCCCCACAGCACACAGACACATGCAATGATAGAGAGTGAGATTTTCTAGAGAGACAGATAAGGAGGATATTAGATGATAGGACTGACTGGTGGTCAGGCGCTGAGCTCAGCCAGACAAGCTTACTGACTGATCCTTTTTTACACGCAATAGGCCCCTTTTATATCCCTTTCTGTCTGCCCCCTCTTTGTTCCCCCCTGCACAGCCCCCGTGGGTCTGTACAGCTCCATCTCCAGGTCTGGGGTGCCTCTGGTTTACAGTCTTCTCAGTTGCAAAGTCCAGATGGACCTACCTGGAATTATTGCCCTGTGTTTTCTGGATAGCCCATCAATTATTGTGAGGTTTGTTTCTTGTCATTGTCTCCATGTTTGCTTTGCCGGGACTGTGTCCTGGTGTACTTGGTTCCGTCTTCCCCTTTTTCTCCCCCAGTTTTGCAATTGACACGGTCTCCAGTCTGATAACCTCACAACAATAAACTTTCTCATNTTGTAAAGAGCAATGAAGTCTCGACTCAGCCTCCTCTTCTCTAGGCTAAACAACCCCAGTTCCCTCAGCTTCTCCTCATAAGACATGCTCTAGACCTTTCACCAGCTTCGTTGCTCTTCTTTAGACACTCTCCAGCATCTCAATGTCTTTCTTGTAGTGATAGTCCAAAAACTGAACAGGGGCCAAAGGTGCCCACACCCCCATCTGATCTGACTCCAATAGCTGGAACCAATTTTCACCCACATGTATGCAGGTCTCACCAGAAGCTAGCACTTAGTCCCCACAGCACACAGACACATGCAATGATAGAGAGTGAGATTTTCTAGAGAGACAGATAAGGAGGATATTAGATGATAGGACTGACTGGTGGTCAGGCGCTGAGCTCAGCCAGACAAGCTTACTGACTGATCCTTTTTTACACGCAATAGGCCCCTTTTATATCCCTTTCTGTCTGCCCCCTCTTTGTTCCCCCCTGCACAGCCCCCATGGGTCTGTACAGCTCCATCTCCAGGTCTGGGGTGCCTCTGGTTTACAGTCCTCTCAGTTGCAAAGTCCAGATGGACCTACCTGGAATTATTGCCCTGTGTTTTCTGGATAGCCCATCAATTATTGTGAGGTTTGTTTCTTGTCATTTTCTCCATGTTTGCTTTGCCGGGACTGTGTCCTGGTATACTTGGTTCCATCTTCCCCTTTTTCTCCCCCAGTTTTGCAATTGACACGGTCTCCAGTCTGATAACCTCACAACAATAAACTTTCTCATATCCTCACATGCCTCCATCAATTAGTGTGTCTGGCCATGTTTGGTTCTCATCACCACTTCCCTTATCATTTGTCCATCAAATTTGTGTCCCTGTATGTTCTCGTTCATGGCTTCCTCCTCTTGTTAATTCTTGTTGCACTGAATAAGGTCTTTGACTAGATACACTCAGAGGAACAGATAGTCTCCTTCCACATGCCATTACACATGACTAGTACAGTAAATTGTTCTTCATGAACAAAACCTTGTTTAATTTCTCCAGAGCAGTTTTATTTTTTTACATTTAAATCAGTTTCTGACTTGGCAAATGAAAGAGTAAACCAATAAAATATTTTACATGAACTATCCTATTTCAAGGTATATGCTATTATAATTTAATGTGATGGATTAATGACAAAAAAACCAAAATAAAAACAACACCCCACCATATTCTATAAACAGAACCCCAACAAAGAAAGGAAATGCAATTTTTTATATGGTAAGCTATATCTGAACTCATTTTAAAAAAAAGTATAAAATGTGTCTGTAGGTCTCAGGGACTACTTTCTTCTCTGCAGAATATAAGTATTTTTTTTAATGTCTACCTTAGTTTAAAATATATAGCAAATTATAACTTTTGGTTTCTGTTTTTTTTTTTTTTGAACTATTAGGAAATCCTGAAAAAATTTCAGAAGCAAATGTGTATATCCAAGTTCTTGATGTTAATGATCATGCACCAGAATTTGCTAAATATTATGAAACATTTGTTTGTGAAAATGCAGTTTCTGGCCAGGTAAGTGTGAAGGAGTTAGCCATCAGTTTTCTCATTAGGATGAAGATTTGGTCTGAGGTGTTATTATTTCCTTTAATATTGCTTATTTCAGTACTGTGAGCACAGGCTGCATTTTGTCTATTTCCAAAATTAATTCTGTTAATATATGTATAGTTTGAAATTTAGATTTCAAAAGACTGATATGTATTTTGGCCCCTTTAAAACAAAATCAATACATCTCCTTTTTTGTCTACCAAAACAGATAACACAGAAATACAGACAGAAACTCCTGAAAAAAAACCAGTTCAAAACCATAGATTTGATTCATGTTCATGTCACAGAAGTTAAAGCTAAACCTAGTATTTACAGCAACACTATAACATAGTCCAGAAAAAACAGACCTAGACCTGAATCAAACTAGATTCATTGTATTCTTTCGTTAGAAGTCATATACTGTGGACTGAACTGAAATCCTGTCCAATTTAGCAGAACTCTGAACAGCCCTTGGAACACCTTCCCTATCTGGCAGCTTACAGGACTGTCATGTGGAACATCCTTCCCTGGAGCTTCTTTTCATTCCCTGCTCACTCCCCAGGTGAGCAGGCTCACATCAGTCAGCTGCCCTAATCCCAAGGTAGACTGCTGACTCTTCCCTTTCCTCCACCCACTTTCCTCTACAGCTTCACATTTTTTTAAACAATTAAGTTCTACAGCCTAAGCCACAAACTGTGCAGTAAGCGTGTCGCCAGGCTCCACTCAGGAGTCTAAAAGAAAACCCCACAGGATATTCAAAGATGAAAAAAATAAAAAAAGTACAAAATAAACAAAAAAAAGATAACAACTAAAAGCTATAAACAGAAAAATCTCTATTTTTTCACCACTTTAAAGGATTCTTTGGACATATAAAAGAGACCTTTGGGATATTTGTGACGGTTCCATTCAAATGTTTAGCTATGTTTTGATTTCTGGATGACAGAGCCTTTCTTTTTACACCATCTTGGTTTACTTTGACCTTGATTAGTCTGCACTTAAAAAAAAGGTTTATTTTTTTGCCACCATTTACGTATTTCTCTGTCAACAGTTGTTTTGTTTATTATGTATTTGGTGATTTTCCACTTAGCAAAAGCTACCCATGGTTCAGAGGTACTGGGAGCAAGAAATTTCTTTTGGTCTTTGGATAACTCATTGACAGATCAAAGTACAGACATTAAAGCAAATGCCACTCCGTGTTCCTTGTCTTCAAGACACCACAATTAAATATGGAACCTTATAAAATGGATATTTGTAATCCATGTTTCAACTTGCCTACAACATAAAAAATCCAGGTGATTTATTTCCAAAAGTTTTTGTTATTCCATAGTATATATTAAGAATTTAGAGAATCACTGGAGAAAATGGCACTATAAAGAATAGTAGCATTAACAGTAGTAATAGTTAGAGTGCAGGGATACGGGCTCTTTAGGAAGGACAGGCAGGGGAGACGAGGAGGGGGTGTTGTCCTCTATGTCAAAGACCAGCTGGAGTGCATGGAGCTCCACATGGGGTCGGATGAAGAGGTTCGAGACCATTTAAAGAACCTGAAGGTGCACAAGTCCATGGGACCTGATGAGATACATCCGCGGGTCCTGAAGGAACTGGCAGATGAAGTTGCCAAGCCACTGTCCATCATATTCAAGAAGTTGTGGCACTCTGGTGAAGTTCCCACAGACTGGAAAAAGGGAAACATAACCCCCATTTTTAGAAAAGGAAATAAAGACGACCCAAGAAACTACAGGCCTGTAAGTCTCACCTCGGTTCCTGGCAAGATCATGGAGCAAATCCTCCTGGAATCTATGGTAAGGAACATGGAAAACAAGCAGGTGATTGATGACAACCAACATGGCTTTACCAAAGGAAAATTGTGCCTGACGAATTTGGTGGCCTTCTATGACAGGGCCATGGCGCTGGTGGATAGAGGAAGGGCAGCAGACATTATCTACCTGGACTTGTACAAAGCTTTTGACACAGTCCGACATGACATCCTTGTCTCTAAGTTGGAGGGACATGGGTTTGACGGAAGGACCACTCGCTGGATAAGGAACTGGCTGGATGGCTGCACTCAAAGAGTGGTGGTCAATGGCTCAGTGTTCAAGTGGAGACTGGTGACAAGTGGTGTTCCACAGGGGTCAGTACTGGGACCAGTGATGTTTAACATCTTTNAGCAGGTCGAAGGAGGTGATTCTCCCCCTCTACTCTGCTCTCGTGAGACCCCACCTGCAGTACTGTGTTCAGATGTGGGGCCCCCAACATAAAAAAGACCTGGACCTGTTGGAGAGAGTCCAGAGGAGAGCCACAAAATTAATCAGAGGGCTGAAGCACCTCCCCTATGAGGACAGGCTGAGAGAGTTGGGGTTGTTCAGCCTGGAGAAGAGAAGGCTCCAAGAAGACTTAATAGCAGCCTTCCAGTACCTGAAGGAGAGATTGGGAGGCACTCCTTATCAGGGAGTGTAGTGATAGGACAAGGAGTAATGGGTATAAGGTAAAAGAGGGTAAATTTAGACTAGACATTAAGAAGAAGTTTTTCAGTATGAGGGTGGTGAGAGGTGAGTATGAGGTTGCCCAGGGAAGCTGTGGATGCCCCATCCCTGCAGGGGTTCAAGGCCAGGCTGGATGAGGCTTCGAACAACCTGGTCTAGTGGAGGGTGTCCCTGCCCATGGCAGGGGGGTTGAAACTTGATGATCTTTAAGGTCCCTTCCAACCCAAACCATTCTATGATTCTATGATAATAAACTTTTTGAGCAAAGGGTACAAGTTGTTCCTGTTTAACATTGTAATATCTAAATGAGGAATCAGCAGTGTATTTCTCCCATTTTACAGACAGGCAAAATGTTACTCTAGTTTTATGTTTTTTGTTTTTATTTTCTCTTATTATTGCTATAGGTTTTTGCGAGTGACATGCATATTTAGTTTAGCCTTTGGAGACCGCAACAGTAATGTTAAATAATCTTCTCATTAATAAATGATCTTGGCAAGAACAAATGGAAATTGTTATTCAAGTGCATAATTATCATAGTCAAAGTTTAAGATATTTTATTCAATATATATTATTTAAACCAGAATCGATAACTAATGTATCTCTTTCAGTGTTATTTTTATTTTTTTACATTTTACTCATAGGAAAAGTGGTTCTTTATTTTCATTGGCAAGAAGCCAAAAGATTCAAAAATTATTTTATAGATGCCCTGGTTGTCCACTGAATAACACAATTTACATTTCAGAAGAATCAGTTTAAGCAGTTGAAAAGCTTAATGAGGACATTACATACCTTTTTATCTTAGCCATATTTCTGCAATCAATTCTAAACAGCTCAGGAATCTGCTTACGTGTTATGAGTTGAGATCAAAGCTTGTATAGATATTCTATCGCATTTCATTTTCTAAGCTAGCTATCTTTATCCATCTAGCTGGAAATTATTTGTTGAGAGATATTCTCAGTGATGTTCTGCACCTCTGGAGTTCACTTGCTTCCCTAATCTCAGCTGAGTTGTGCCTAATTTCACGCGATACTCCAAAGTATATTTGCATTCTCCAGCTTTAGAGTGTTTGGGGAAAGGAAGGGCAAGCACTGCAGAAGGAAAGACACTGTAAAATATAATTTTTTTTTATTTGGAATAGTTTTTCTTGGTGTCAGCCTGGTTTACAGTAAAAGCAATGTAGTGATATGGCAAATAAGTTATTTTTACATAGCCTTAGACTATACCAGGCTATGATAAAAAATGTGAAACATCATTAATAAAATTAATTGTTGTCCTAATTATCCAAACTCACAGGCAGCTAATGGTAGTTTCAAACTAGAGAAGAATGCTTGTTTTGAAGTTTTGGATTTTATGAAAGATTATAAAAAATTCTTTGCTTTTATTCAATGAGTCTTGACCTTAATGCCCCTGTATGGTGGTTTTGTGAGAGTTAGAAAGATGTTTAGCTTAGCCTCTGAAAGGCATTCAAACAAAGGGATTACATTTCAGTCTGTGGAACTATAATTTGAAATTTGACAATAAAAATGGGAGTAAAGAAGATAGATAGATGTTTTTTGGCATAGTTCTAAAACCATTCATCATGTTTTCTAAACAACTCGAATGGATTTTTCAATATCCATTTTGTGTTATAGTTCTGTACAGTCCTATAAACCAAGTCAGCTGTATACTAACCACAACTAAAGTTTTCTTTTGCACGTTGAAAAACCACTTTCACTACACCACCAGTATTATGTGCACTTTTTTCAAAATGACTCAATCAAAGTTGCTGTGCAAAATAGACTTCTCTCCTACTGCAGTTATAGCTAGTTTCAGATCAAATAAAACAATAATAGGACATCCAAAACCAGGATTCCTTTTTAATTGTATGTTTTGACTTTATAACTGTATGTAGACATGGTAAATTATGATGACAATGTGATATTAATTCTTTATAGTTACCCTTTATGTGTGTGTACAGTGACTACAAACTGTTGAATTCTAGAGGCAATATTCGAAAAAAATAATCAGGACACAAACCAGATCAAATCTGTCCCAAAGGTAACACTAGAGACATCCCAGCAAGAATGGATTTGACCCAGAAAGCTAAATTCCCAAGGCATTAATAAAGTAACTCAGCTGAAACTGAGGCTTGACGGTTTGAAGTAAGGTATATCAAATGTTTTACATCATATATAAGCAAGATGACCATCCAGAAAGTACCTACTTTTTATGCATGGTACTTTCAGTCCTTTCTGTGGATATTGGTCTTTCTTTATATCATACAGGAAATAGATTTCAGCTGAAGACAAGCTGCATTGGATACACTTATACATTCTTCTCTAATGTACATTTATTCTGGGAATTATGTGTTCCTGTAACTTGGGCATCATGTATGAAGTGATTTTGATGTTGCAGCATCAGTAATTTTTATTAGATCCAAAGCAGTGACTATGCACAGAGAGCACTTTGAGTTAGAGACAAGAAAAAACAAATTTATTTACTCAGTATATAATAAAATAATCATCAGTTTTAGTGAAAGTCAGAAGTACTCAGATGATATTGCTTCTCTACATAATAAAATGTTGACAGGAGAAAAGGGAAAATCTTTAACCAAATTCTAGTGGTATACAACTGTTAACAATGAGCAGTTTGCTAAAACAGATCCTTTCTAACAAATCATGATGTAAACCAATTTTTGACAGCAGAGAAGTTAAAGCAATGGGTTAGTAAGCCAATGTTTATTATTTCACCTTGCTATGTTCTCTTAATCATTTACAAAAAGCATCTGAGCAGCAGTGAAATAAATAATACTTATTTAGGAAAAAAAAAAGTTGAAAAGAAAAAAAAAAAAAACAATGAGGACATCCCTTAGAGTAAAAAAAAAAAAGCATGGTGAAGTTGTGAAAGCACCATATATTCTAGCAGGCCCTTACCCTAAACTACACCTGCAGGTGCACTGAGTGTAACTCGTGACATTTTGAAACAGTGGGCACAGCAGCCCATGGGAAATTCCTTTTCCTGTTTTATATGGACCATGACAACATTATCCCACAGCAGAATGGAACAGGTAGGAAGAGTTCATCAGCGTACACAAACAAACATTAAAAGGCACATAAGTGTCATGGCATGAGCTTTGTAATCGTTATTCCTTTGCTGAGATGTACACCATTTTATTTATATCTGAGCAGAAACATCTGAGAGTAGACCCAGAGGAAACAGATCAATATTGTGCCAATTTGATCTTCAAAAAGAAACAGAAGCAGTCAAAAGGAGAACCTTGGTCTTAAGGTAGAAGGTCTACCTGGAAAATGCAGGTGGTGGTTACAGTAATGAACATTTTAATCTTTTACCTACACTAAACTCTCATGGCCATCAAATATTATTAAGTAATGAGAAAGAAACCTACTACTTGTAAAACCTCTGCCAGCTTGAACAAAACCAGTTCTGTACTCCCAAATCAGATGGGTGATCAGAGCTATTGAAGGATGTAGAGTGGGAAACAAAGCAAAAGAAACTAAAGCAGAAAGAGAAAGGCTGCTCCTACTTCCTTCCATCTGGGTAACAGGAATGGTAAGACTACAGTTGGGACACGCACAAAGGACTCCATAGAATATACTCACAGTATTCTAGCATCAAAATTAATGGTACTAATGGCTATTCAAATGGACAGCCTATGCCTTAAAGCTGAACTACGTAGAGAAAAAACCCTTAGAAGCAGAAAGGACTATAACAGAGAAGCTTGCTTCTTCCTTCTGGACATCTCCATAAATCCAATTCAGTGAGACTACTTGGGGTTGAGGAAATAAATTTTCAATGAATTTTCATCAAGACTACCAGGCAGACAACTACTCCGTAACTCTCTATTAGTAAGACAAACCACACTCAGCTAGTCATTCAGTCCAGATTAGTTTACAGAAATTCCCTCCTATACAAAATAATTAATCAATGAGAGATTAGAGCTGTCACTAATACCTTAGACTCTCTCACTGATGACATTTATTAGTTGGAAGTGCCCACTAATCAGATGGATGGGGAAACTGAGCATAGCAAGCCACGTCTTTTTGTGACCTTTGATCAAAGGAGCCCCTGCTGTTCTCAGCAGTGTTCTTGGTCTGTTTGGAAAGAAACAGTAAATGAGGCCCACCCACCATGAACTTAAATCAGTTTTTCAAGAAAAATCAAGTGAATTAATCTCAGTCTTAAAGAAATCCACATATTCAAATGGACTGCTGACTTATTAAAGCTCCTAGATTAATGAGACTTAAAATGAGATATTTTACAGCAACTGAATTCCAACCTAGTCACTATAACAATTGTTATAACATTGCAGGAGCAACACATCATTCACTTTATTTTCTTTGTTCACACCCTAAAACGCACGGGCTTTTTAAACTTTGACTCACAAACAGTAAGTGCAGTTTTTCAGTCTGTGATGCCTGTTTCCCTGATGAAAGGTTAGAATCTCCAAGGTTATATGTACAAAAGCCTAGGAAACCAGGAAAAAAGAGTTGCCTTCTCTCTGGGTGATTTTTTTCTTTAGAGTCAGCAAACTCAGAGCTGCTTGTTGCTCTCTGAATATTTTATAGACTCATATGGGTTTTGCTGAATCTTAACGGAAGTGATACAGTAGGATATAAACAATGAAGGTTTTCCCTGTCCTTATGTTCCAAATATTCCCCTGCTTCTATGGTGAATCCTTAAAGGCATGTGAATAGAATAACCATAGGAGTCTTAGGTTTGTGTAGAAGAGCACAGTACAGGCCAAAACAAGGGAAAGTGCTGGTTTTTTTCAGCTACTCCTCAGAATTATATTGATAGGATCAGATATAGGTAAAATGTATACAGGGAAATACATTCTGTATGTAAATTAACATAAGTTAATAATTAAATAGTGAAACACTGTCTAATCTGCAAAAATTTTATGATATTTAAACATGATAAACTCCTACAAATATACTTTTCAGAGACATTGCTAATGTCTGGTTAAATAACTACTAAATAGAATAAAAACTGGAAGTATAAAAATCACATATATAATTAGTGCTTTTTTTTCTTCTGGTAAGTAGGTAATTCTTTTCTGCCAAGTAGATAAACTAAAAAAATAACAAACAAACAAACAAACAAGATCTGCCTAAAATGTCTTTATAGATTACTATATTATTCTGCATATTCAGTCTAGCTTGATAGACCCCGAGTTGTAGTGAGAGACACATCCATACAAAGCTTTTTCTCTGCTGTGACCATGGAGATTTTAATACCAAATCATCAGCAAGGGCACAGAATCTTTTTTTCATTTTTTCAGGTATGTAGCAGAATATTATCACAAAAATGTGCCAGTGTTTGTATTTTAGACTGGCTATACAGTTTTGTTCTCTATTGCTGTTCAGATTGAGCATATTCTGAGAACTATATTCCCTTATTAAAGAAAAGCCTATGATTTATTATCAGGTAATATTAGGGAGCGGTTATTACTCTTCACTGATTTCTTGACCTGCATGCCTATACCCGTATTTGCATCACTTTAGCTGTTTTGTTTGCTCTGAGGAAAGGCAAAAAATATCCTCAAGAAACTTCATCCTTTGTGCACTGCCACTACGTGCATCACTGAACAATCACTCCCCTCATTAGTGGTAACAAAAAAAAATCTCAAGGGTCCTCGTGTTTTCCATAGATTGAAAATATGGATTTGGAATAAATTTCACATACAGAAAAGGCAGAGTGCTAAGAATACAAAGTTTCTGGGGTTTGAGCCACATTCTGCAGTCTGCTGTGGTGATTTCATCAACCTCAGCTTGCTTGAAAAGAAAAAGAATGTATGCTGGCCTTAGATCTTTGGTTTAATCGGGAAAGAGTTTTCAAAGGCACAGATGGAAGGCTGTAGTCACTTTCACTGACTTACTGCTCTGCTTTTAAAGCATCGCCTGTAGCATTCAGATGCTTTCTGGCTTGGGAAAAGTTGAGGCTTTAAATCTCTTGGGTGCAAATACCTACAAGGCATGAGGTAACTGATAAAATACAGACCAAGTTCAGAACAGACACTTTTCTGAAAGCTAGTGGGCTTGCATCAGTTTGCTCTCCTCCTGGTTGGCAAGGATACTTCCTTTCTAATACATGCTGATACCCAGGTCATTAAATATTTACTAATAAAAGTAACAAATATAAGCTCTTTTTAAGAAGAAATATTGTTAATCATGTTAACCGTAGTGTGGTTGTTTATTTACAGAGATTAAAGACCTTATTTTGAATGACAACTGCCATTTTTTATTTTATCTTGCAAAGACTACCTGGTTTGACATATTTGTAAATGAGTCTATTCTGCTTTCTAGAGAAAAAGCAGCAAACAAGTTCCATAATCAATCTGTTATAATATCCAGAATCAACAATTCAGCACATCACTTGTTATTATATCTCACTTTCTGGAGCTACAATATCTCAGCTGAATGATGCCAATGTGTTTGTGGGCTGGAAGGAAATGGGTTTTGTACAGAGGGATTTGTTCAAACAGAAAGATAAACTTTTTAGCTTGAAAAAAAGGAAAAACACTTTATATGATTACTTTCTTCATTTATGGAAACTTTATTTACCCCTTGTCTTTTGATCCAGAAAATTTTACATTCTCTCAGGATTTTAAGGCCTGTATCTCTCAAACAGAGGAAAAATCAAAGCAGGGTATTTGCAGAATATGAGTCCAGATGAGACTCTTTGAGTATGTTTGTGACCGCAGAACATATTCACAGATCACATCTCTAGCATCTACAGTTTATCATACTTGATATGTCCTCTTATTGGTTCAAAGGACAAGTAAACACTTTTATTCTTAAACAATTCTGTTTATCTGTGTTTCCAGCTAGTTCAAAGCATCAGTGCAGTGGATCAAGACGACTCAGCAGAAGATCACCATTTTTACTTCTCATTGGCTCAGGAGGCCACAAACAACTCAAGTTTTACTGTCAAAGATAATCAAGGTGATATCATTCATGTAATAAAAGATGAATGCTTCTAGTGGTTCTCACATCACCAATTTTATAAAAATTTCCACTTAAATTTAAATTGTTATTATAAGATATGAACACGCCATGAGGTGAATTTCAAAACAGTAATTCAGTAATACTAGAGTTTATTATCCTTTTTCAGCCAAGTAAAACACAAAATTCAGTTTTATTTCAAGGAAACCAAAAATGCTGAGATGAAAAAATTTTCTTAATGTAGGGTATGGTGGGAAATATGAACTTTCTTGTTAAAATTATGTATTTGTCTAAGAAACAAGACCAGAAGAAAAAGATTTCTTTTAATGCAAACCTGTTATTTTATCACTTAAGCAAGACCAAAATCATGAACACTGATGAAGATAAATATAATCTTATTTCCTAACGGATTTTAAACCATGTATACTGATTAACAACAACATCATAAAATGTCTTCTATATGTGCTCTAGTGCTATTCAGAACTGATACTGATAGAGATTTACGAAGAGTGATATAGAGGGCTTTCAGGCAAAACCAGTCTGAGGTGAAAACGTAAGTGGAATACGTGATGGAATTGCAGGGAGGATGAGTATGTAGAGTCAGTCTGCTGAGAAGAGCTGCTTCAGACTCAGCTAAAGCACACATTGGTCTTATTGTCTTTGTTAGATGTTTGAATGTTCTGGCTAGGTGAATAAATCAATGGAAATAAGTTTTAGAAAGTTCAGACTATGTTAAACAGCAAACTACTTCTCTCAATATCTCCAAGGTTAAAGTTAATGCACGAATATGTGTTTCAATTCCCAGGTTCATTAACCTCTCACTCAGTGTCAGAAAGAGATAACTTGCTACATTAAGGCCAAACTGTGTACAAGCTGTGAGCCTTCCCCACCTTTGCTCATTTTGCACAAAGTCTGAGCAGAGCTACACACAAGGCAATAAATTCACTTCCTTTTGGTGGCTATTAATGGGGAGAAAAAAATCAACCCACCTTTTATACCATGTTGAGATCAGCCCTCAGTCTCTCCTTTTCTGCTGCATTTTATAGAATTGACCAGATCAACTGGGATAGTCCTAGGCAAAAGCAAAAGCGATCCTACAGATCTGGAGCATTTTATCTCACAGTTGTCTTCTGAAATATGACAGAAACCTAGAACATAAATGTGAAAGAATTAACTTTTGTAGACTGCTGGGTATATGTATCATACAAATAATGGTAGAAACTTTTTTTCTACATACATGCATGCACACGCGGAGTAATTCACTCTGCAATGATAAAAAATTCTGACTTGCAAACGTTTATAGATTGTTCTTCTTTCCGTTATAAACAGATTTAGACAGGGCTAATTTGTTTTGCAGCAAGGTAAGTTTCAGATTTGAATTAGCTGATATGCAGCAGGAATTGAACTTAAGCTGCTTACTGAGTTTTGTACAGAACTGTTTTCTAAACATTAACAGTTAAATACAAAACAAGGGAAGAGCCTTTAGCAACTTTTCCCTAATTTAGGTAGTAGGAACACAGCTAGCTCCAGTTTTTGAGTCAGGGAAAGAAATAAAAGACTATTTTAGAGAACTATTTTCTTCTTCCTCTTGCCACCTGCTTTCTCTGTGTGCTGCCAGACACTTTTGAAGCCTTTTGATTAGTGAATTTCTATGTTTCACCTGTGGACTGCTGGATTGGTAGCAGCTGGTTACACGGAACCATATTAAGAAGCAATTAGTTAGTCTGAGCAGGTGTCAGGTACTGAACTTCATGGAAATTTTTTTAGCTCTGAACATTAAAAACAGAGCTCCTAGGTCAAATTTTATTCTTGCCCCTGGAATACATATGTCAAAAATAAATGCTATTATCATGATTGACCCCCCAAAAAAGCACGACATGTCCGTGCCTGGTTTTACTTTTTTAACTTTGTTAACATATGGCTTTGCATAGGGCCAATGTTTTTAAATAGGTCAGATTCCACTGGAGTTTTATTGTTGTTGTTGTTAAAAGTGATAAATGTGTATCATGCACAATCATTTATCTTTTAGATAACACAGCTGGAATTTTCACAGCAAGAAGTGGCTTCAGGAGGCAAGAGAAGTTTTCTTTCTACTTGCCAATCTTAATTCTGGATAACGGAACCCCACCACTGACAAGCACAAATACTCTCACTGTCACTGTCTGTGACTGTGACACCGAAGTTAACACCTTTTACTGTCGGTATGGAGCTTTCATGTATGCCATGGGTCTCAGCACAGAAGCTTTAGTTGCTGTTTTGGCTTGCATACTAATACTCCTAGGTAAGTATGAGTATGAGAAATTACTTGGTTTACCTTTTACAGTAGGCTTGATTAAGTGACAAAGATGTTCCCTTGACTGGAAACCTGGAAGTACTGTGCTGTTGAGAAAAAGTGCAAGAAGGCAAATGTTTCATTTCTTTTCAGTTTTCTTAACTATAAGTCTTCCTTCCCCTCTCCCCCCCACCCTCCACCCCCTATCCTGTTTTCAGTAAAATTTGAATTCTGACACAATGTCCTAAAAGTTGGCTTTAGTTGAGTCATGGTCCTACTTGTCTGTATTAGTCTAAAGTCTGTATTGAGCCCAGGTAAAGCTGAAGACAGCATTACACAAGGAAATTGAGTAGTATAAGAATATATTAGAAGGAGCAGTACCTTACTTAGTCTGCCTTAGGCATGCCAAATGTAGAGGTAAAATCAATACAAAATAATAAAAGAAAAAGAGAATTCAGTACTCTCAGAAAGCAACTCCAGAAAAAGACAATTAAGACGTCAATTAAGGTTGCTTCTTGAGACAGCTTTTTCCCCAGATGTTGGGTTGGGCATCCTCTTTTTCCCCTCACAGGACACCAAATTAACCTCCATTACATTCAGGAGCTTGTGGATGTGAAAAGTGGGTTTGAGGGAGTTTTAAATGCACAGGAGTTATGCTTATAGCTCTGCACAGGCTCACGCGTAGCTGGCACGTAGCACTCAAATCCGGACACAGCACTCAAGGCTGGCTGTTCCTGCCCTGCACAGGGCTATGGCTGCTGCGAGACAGCGCTCGGAGAAACAACTTCTTCACCTGCTGATGCATGCAGCCGTCACTGCTAAAATGCATTTCCTTTTTTTCAGCAAAAGGATATTCCTGCGGTGTTTGATGAGTGATTTGATGACACCGACACATTGTAACAGCAGGCACACTGTACTAATCATTCCCCAAAAGGCTAAATAGCCATCCTGAAACTCCATACGTGTCTGGGTCAGTGAGATTAAGGTATGGTAGTTCCTGAGGCCAGGAAAGAAAGAGAAATGAGAGAGAAAGGTAGGATTTTTTTCCAAGGCACAATGACTCACCTTAGAGCCTGTCAGCGATGGTGATCATGGGCCTCAAAACCAAATTCAAGTTAATGCCAACAAAGCAGCAGGGAAAGACTTCCAAATCCCTGTTGCCTGTATAATAATATGGTATACCTATATTATGTCATATAGCAGTACATTTCATAAAAATTCATATCTAAAAATACCACAAAACAATTGATAGTTATGTTAGTAAAACCATTTTTCTACTAATAAAACTACAAACGAACAACTCCAAAATAAGGAAATGAGGACAGAATCAGGATTTCACTGAGCAGTGTGATATCAAATTATCATGTTAGATTGTGCAATGCAACATAAATTGTTTTTCAACAAAATTTAAGAGAAAAAGGAAAAATACAATCAGAATCAAAACAAGAAAACCACAGCATAATATCTAGCTACATAAATATAATGTCCAGAAAGAAAGAAGCAATAATAATAAATCATACATTGCCTTAAGAAACAAAAACTTTCACTGAAAATTATTCTCTCCATGTATTTGTTAATGAGACCACATAGTAATATTTTAAAACTCCTATATCACTGAAAGAAATACAAAACAATTTGAAAGAAACCCTTTTTTTTGCCATATGAAGGATATCTAGGTAAAAAACATTCTTTTTTCTACCCTTATTATACAATATGACCTCTACTGGTCTATAAATAACAGCATACAACACTAAACATATCATCATTAACTACAAAAAAGCTGAGGCTTGAAAGTGGAGGCTTACAGCTCTAATCTGATGCTGAATTTTGATCTGCCATAGTAGAAACAGAGGACAAGACAAGTCCAATAAAGCTAATGTAATTATTTTAACTACATCAGTGAAAAAATAAATTTAACTAGTTAAAAATAATCCATATTCTTCATTCTGTCCACAAAGTTATAACTTATTTTCCTTAGCATAAGGAATAGAAAATGTCTCTAATTCTTTCCTGTTGTACCTTTGACCTCTCTTGGTGAGAACTCATTGAAATTTCTCCTCAAATGGAACTCTATAATTTAACTCTACAGTTAAATGAGTTGCTCAGAAGCAGCACGTGTACCTGTTAATTATGAGCCATGATCTTAATATGGCTTTGGGCTCTCAAAATTATGTGACATGCAGGAATCTGCAGAAACAGAATGGCCTACAAAAAATACATCTGTTTTTATTTATCCCTAGGAACACATTGAACAATAGGGTGTGGATAAAATCAGTGTAAAGATACCTCATAATTATTGTGTCTAGGTGAGAGTACTGTTGGCCAGACACTAGCCACTTCTTGACTCTATAGCAAAGTCTGGGGATGCACTAGTTCCCCTACTTCCGTCTCCTGACTTCCAATAGAGAAAACAGGAATATATGATTGGATTTGTGGTTTATAGACTTACCTGCTTCAGAACCCTCATATCCATGAGCTAAAATCCTGTCATTGTTGGTAGCTGTATCATGAATGTCCCAAGTAAAAAATTATAGTCCACAAAATACTTACTTATTAAATAAAACTGCAGTAAAATTTAGTTAAAAATTTAAATCATCAGTCTCTGTGAAAGTCATAGACTATTTCAAAGCGATCATAATCTAAAAATGAATTTTTGTAGGAGTAAAAAACAATGATTTAAAATACAAATTAAAAAGCGCTTTCATATATGAGAGAAACAAGCTGCTCTGATTCGTAGCCCTTGGTAGTAAGTACTGTTACAACATCACTCAAAATTTAGTGATAGTCTTCATGTTTCCCAGCCAGCATAACAGAAGTAATTGAACCACATCTTGCATAGTCTATGGAACTGAATGATTCAACCAGCTGAGGAGGATATCCTGCTCATTGCCTCATTTTTCATTTGATCTTCCTGGGGCTTTGATCTGACAGAGAGAGATTCAGAATTTAAATTCTGAATGTGAAATTGATATATTATGTGATAAACCAAAGCAGTTTCAGAAAGCATAACCTATGTTCCCATCAGCTTTCATACTCCCATCTACCAAAAGAACTGCTCCATTTCCTTCACCTATTTTATAAGTCCCTTTGTAGCCATTTTCCCGCCACATACTATGCTCATCACAGGACCATAAAATCCCTAAAAATTACAGCTCTATAAATTTGCTAAGCTAGCTTCACTTTGCAATAGCATTGATATTAAGAAACGTTACTATTTTTTTAAGTCTTTCAAGAACATACAGTCTCTGGTTCTGATTCTTTTTTCCCTGGTTGTTGGTTGTTTTTTTTTCTTTTTTTTTTTNTTTTTTTTTTTTTTGTCAGTGTTTTTTTTGGCAATTGTAGTCATGAGGCAGCAGAGGAAGAAGTCACCCTTTTCAGAGAAAATGGAAGAATTCAGAGAGAACATTGTCAGGTATGATGATGAAGGAGGTGGCGAGGAGGACACAGAAGCCTTTGACATTTCAGCACTGAGGACCCGCACTGTCATGAGAATGCACAAACCTCGGAAGAAGGTCACCACAGAAATCCACAGCCTCTACAGACAGTCTCTGCAGGTTGGCCCTGACAGCGCAATCTTCAGGCAATTCATTTCGGAAAAGCTTGAAGAAGCAAATACAGATCCTAGTGCTCCTCCGTACGACTCACTTCAGACCTATGCGTTTGAGGGGACCGGCTCCTTAGCAGGATCCCTCAGCTCTTTAGGGTCAAACATGTCAGATGCGGATCAGAGTTACGACTACCTTACAGGCTGGGGACCTCACTTTAAACAGCTTGCAGGCATGTACGCTTCCCACAGAAGTCTAGGGGATTAGTTACTTTTTGGTTTGTTTTATTTTCCCAAATCTCAGCAACGAAAAGCAAATGTGGATTTTTAAAAATGAGATCATTCTATATCTAAGCATGAAAAATAAAAGCGCAAGGGTTTTTTTTCTGGAAAGCCTTGGATGGAGAGATCTTTTGAAAAATCTCACAAGGCATGTAATGAGGTGAGGGAATGGAGACACCTGTTCGAAAATCTTGTGCCTATTTAGGTGCCAAATGCAAACTGTGCTGCTCTGGATATCTAGGCCCCCTTCTGGATACTGAGAACCTGGGCCCTGCAAGTACAAGAGGAGGAGCAGAAGCCATAAATGGATATTGTATACATTCTATCATCCGTAAGCTTTAAACTGTGTCCAAAGTTAAGACAGACTTTTGCTGTTGCAGTTGAATTTATTCATTAACCAAAGTTAAACTCACATATTTGTATAATGCTTTATTATATAAATATAATTATGTGAGAAAGTAGACCCTAGATATTCTAATACAATTGTCAGAAGCAGTCTCCGAATCATCTATTTATTGTTCTTCAGATGATAAAATGAAACCAAATGTATTTTCCTGTCAGCATAAAAATAAAAACCTATTACAACATCAGCAAGTATTTGCTGCTATTTTAGTTCTTAATTGAGCTATTGGAAAATGTGTGAATCAATACTTAATTTACCAAACAAGACAGAAAAAAAAGAAACCGGTCCAAGTTAGAATCAATGTTCAATGTAAATACTGCAATCAGCCACGTTATATATTACTGTACTTAGAACAAAATGCCATCCAAATACAGGCATTTTCACTTTTATTCAGTGTTTAAAGGATGACTGATTTACCAGCACAGATTTATTTTTTTTATTATGGAATATAAAATTATCTGCAGTAGTCAGTTTTATTATAACAATATTAAGAATCTTTAAAATGCTAAGCTGATGGTTATAAAAGTTTATGTATAACATTAGATAATACGATAATAAAGTGCTTTAATATTTATCCACTTTTCAAAATGATCCTGAATCATTCTGAGTCTCAAGTCAGACTTCAAAATTAATTTCTCACTGTATTTTTTTCAAACATTCCATAGTGAATATAAAAATGTCTCAGAATATTTCTTTACTCTTAGTCATACCACTACCCAGCAGCAATTTTGGATCTGAGGGTCATCAAATATGTTCAAAATGGTCTCTCTGGAAAAAGCAACCTCCCTAGTTTTTATTCACCTCTGTTCAATCAGGTACTTATTTTACAGAAATTACATCATGTTATCAACTCATACATTTCGACAGCTAAAAGCAGGCATCAGGATAAAGAAAATTATGTAATATGTCTTCCCCCCCCCTTTTTTTAAAAAAAAATGAGATTTTAGGTAAGCACTACTGAATTACAGAGAGTTAGGCAAAGCTTATGCAAGGAAACAAAAAACAATGACAACAACAAAAGGCATGTAACATGCAAGCTCTGCAATGTTTTCTGCAGTTGCTGCTCACTGAAGAAAAACAAGGCGTCTAGGCTTAGTGGAAAGGTGCCAGTGCAGAGTTTAAATTCCTGTCAGCTAAAAATAGAACACGTGGAGGAGTTTGAAAATCAGGACAGATTTTCAAGGTGAGGTGTGGTAAGGGCAGAAGCATTATTCATGATATGCATAGCTGGAAAAATACGGGGGGTGGGTTGTCAGTGTCACCTGAGCAGGTGCAGATAAAGCAGCATCTGCTTCATAAGGAAAAACTGGTTCTCGCGAGTCTCATGCTAGGACATCAGTATGAATGAGCAGTTACAAAACGGTTTTAAAAGACGCACAAGTAAAAACATTGTATTAATGTCTCTAACATTTCTGTTCAATGGCTCTCAAACTAATGTGAAAACAATATTTTTTATTTGAGATAATATTGTACATATTAGTAATTTGCTCCATGGAGAGAAATAGAGAGAGAGACAACAACTATATGTGCACTTGTTATTGGACATGGTGAAAAGTACATTTTTAGGATTAGGTCTATAGATTTATGCAAGTTATATCTTAAACAAATCCTTATTCTACAGATGGTGCAAGTGGCATTAATAAATTCCTCACACTTTCAGGTTGTGTTTAGTACAAAAAGGATAACAGTGTCTGAACCTTTCTCAAGCTAGAGATTCTGTCCATTTATGTGGGGATTTAACCTTGAACACCCAACCATATTTGCACTTATATTATAATTTCCTCTTTTTATTGTAAGGCACTTTAACAATAAATAATTTCTATAACCAGTGCATACCACTGTCATGTAATTTTTGTAACCAGTGTATGCCATTGTCAGTAACTTCTGTCTGAAAGAGAATAACAGCCCACAATAGATCTTATATGATCTTTAGCTGAAAAGACATAAGACCATGTTTGCTCAACAGAGAACAGGTGTGTTTTGCTCTGAAGTAAGAAGTTATTCATAGCTGTTACTGGGCCATATCTTATTAGGTTCCTGGTATTCAATTTCAGTCAAGTGTGTCAATTTATTTCCACATGTGAGAAAAGAATCACTGGACTGACCTAGTAACTTCACACTTCTTTTGATATACTGTACTTAGCTGAACAATGTCTGCAGAAAAGCTTTGTAAAAAAGTTTCTTTCTTTGAAGGAAGTAAACATTCTGAGGAAGGCAAAATTAAACACTAAAGAGATATTGCAATACTTAATAGCATGAAAGTAATAAAGGATAAGTTGTAAGTCAGACATCCTGATGATGAGATCTATCAAACTGTGGAATGGTTTTCCCAAAAGAACTCTCCATTACCTTTATCTCTAAAATCCGTTACTAGGAGGAATAGCCGTGCTATTAGCTGAACTGAAGAGTGCAAGCAATGCACAAGGCGGTATATATTCAGCTATTCATAACCCGACTGAGCAAATATAGGGAAGACTCATTGACTGGTCAAAGGAAGGATGACCATACACACTGCTTCCCTGTATGAATGTTTTGAAGACATCTTCCTGTATATTTCTTTTTCTGTAAGGTGGTAATGAGACAGGTTAAGAACTAGAGAAATACCTGACAATAGGCTGGCTTCCTGTTTCAGTCCTTGCTAGCAGGGATTCAGGATGTTGTGTTATTGGTTTTATTATTTAAAAGCCAGGGAAATGAAGACTATGCATATATTAATAAACGCTTAACTTTAAAATGTTTGAAGATAAAGTACAAAAGAACAAAATCACTTGATAGCACATTGCAGCTTCAGACTTACTGTGACTGGAAAAGGGCATTTTGTTTATCAACTCACCCCAAAAATGTTTTAATTTGATTTTTCATTTTGTATGTCACATTGTACATTTTCTATTATCATAACACTGAGAAGCAACCCTGCTTGTCACTGAGGATAATCTTAGTCTTTAATTCACATAATTTTCCTACCACATTTTCTCACAGTTACTGTCATTACACTCTTAGCTTTGGTTTCAAAATTTGCATTGGAAATGTGGGGGTTTTAACACTCATTCTTAACTGTATGGGATAACCCTGTCAGATGAGAATAAAATATTTTTGAAAAGAGAGTGTGCATTTTATGCTTCAGACTCAATTCTAATGTATGCTCTGAGGAGCAGAAGTTGAAGGAGATTATGTGAATTTACATTCTGGCAAAGAATACATTTTATCCTTGGTCCAGAATACGAACAAATAGAACAGAAGGTATATGAAAAAAATCAGTGTCTATTAGTACAGTCCAGATTTCTCTACCAGAAAATTAGTAAACCTATATTTTATAAAGAAAACAGAGAGGATTAACGTTTATTAAAAAAGTAGACATATTCTACAATAGTAATTTGGATGCTCTCATACTTATTCAGAAAAAAAATAAAAATATTCTTATATGGGTCTTTATCAGCCTTATGTCTCATACATGGAGTCCAAGGAACGGTAAGATTTAGCTATAGTGTGCAGAACGATAAAACATACATACAGAGAGACTGCTCAGACCAGTGTGAAACACTTCACCCACAGCAAACAGATAATAGCAACAGTCAGAAATATGCATGACTGAAGAGAGTATCTGACAGCAAAGACAGATACATGGCACTAAGAGCAAATATTAATAAATACAGTTAGAAACCTTGACTACTTCACAAAACCTTTTGGTAACATAAACCAGAACAGGATATCAACTGGTCTTAATTCCCCAGGCATTTTAATTGTGATGTACGTAATGTTTTAATAATATTAAAGTTTATAATTTAAACAATACTCCACATGTAGAGGTTCAAATAGGATTGGTTTGTAGAGAAAGAGAAACCTCTGCATACATGTATCTGACCAAAAGGATACTACAGCAGTTGTTGGATTAAAGCTTAAAAGGATGCAAATCTCCCCACAGATATATGATGCATCCCTTCTGACACTGTTATGAGTAAATTAATCTCTGTTATCATAAATTCCTCTGAAAAGAGACTTTACAAAGGGCATCTTGGACAACAGATTTAGTAGCTTAGGAGCTGGAACAAGAATTTTTTATATACTGGTTCTGTATGTTGGACTTACAAATGTCAAGGATAGCCCCCATTATTAATAGTGAGGATGCTTGAAATATAAGCAAGAACCAGATGACCTTGAAAATTGGAGAACAGAAAATGGATAAAATGCAATGGCAAAAGTAAAGACAAGGTACTCTGGAAATCGTTTTTAAAAATCCCGCTATTATACTGGGCACTTATCCAGTAGAGTAATTACACAGGACAAGGATANGACAATAGGCCAAAAGAAATGTTGGCCATGAAATTAGATTGAGATTAGATTATCTAATGATTTAATTACTTAATAGCACATTGTCTTTTTTCAGGTTCTGACCAGTCACACTAATATTGTTTCTGAAAGTCACATAATCATTTAAAAATTAATCCAAAGGCAGTTCCAATATTAATTATTATTACAGCATTTTCATAGGACAAAATCTTGTTACCCATTTAGTATTTATTCCATAAGTACAAACTCTTTGACAAGGCCAGACAAAGTGTCCAACAGATGTCAAAGAGCTGATAAAAGAAGTTATCCCTAAACATCCTTGAGGTCTTTTCCAACCTTAATGATTCTATGATTCTATCTCCTCTTATAATTTAGACAGTCTAATTCAATAAGCACACATTTCATTATATATTTTGTGAATCTCATTTCACTGATTGCAAACGCCAATTTTCTTACATCACTTATGAATTAAAAATACCATTACAATGATTTTACAAATATTTTATGAGAATTATTAAAGATTACAGTGACTTTAGAAATACTTTATATGTACTTTATGCTTTTTGTCACAGCATCTTATTCTCACAAAAACCTTACCCCACTCTTGCCATCACTGAATGTAAAAACACCCTAGTTAGCTTCTAAAAACATTTGCCTTCACTGCACTTCTTCTGACCCAACCTTACCCACCATCCTGTGATGCCAATCCCTCAGACATCCCACAAGTTCAGAGCAGTCTAGACACTCTCCAGGACTCCAGAATGAGAGAGGCATCCTTCCTTATGAGACCAACTTAGACATGATAGACCTTCCTCAGCGAATAACTCCTGCTAATACATCTCCTTGATGCCACTGAGGACTCTGCCCCACTGATTAATTCCCCCCAGAGCATCATCTGCTTTCCCCAACCTGAAAGTGTATAAGGATTCTGCTTTGTCTTCTTACCTTCACGTAGATTTGGGTTTATTTAAAAAAAACCTAATAAGTGTTTTTCTTTGACAATAGTTCCTGTTAGTCTTGAATGATTATTAATGCTGTGCAGTATTCTACTAACAGCTAAAGGTTTCCAAGTCAGGTCCTTGTGGAGATAGTTATTTTGCAATCACAAATTTCAGGAAATCCAGAGAAAGAGACATGAAATCAAGGCCAAGTGAGGTCAAATGATTCATGTAGCTGGTCAGCTCCTGAGCTGGAAGCAAGTTGCAGATCCTGAAATATTAATTCCACTGCCCAGCTCCCTGGACTACAGTTAATGTTTTGCAGCTCTGATTGTGCTTTCTTGGTGAATAATAAAGTCATTTAAAATAAAAATGTATGTTCACCAGTGTTGGTCTGTTCTGGTTTTGTAAGTCACTTTGAACAACATTTTGCATTTTACTGTTGTCAGATCAGGTGAAATTAATGCAACCGCTGCATTAAAAAATGACGCTTTTTCCCAACAAAAACCCAGAAGTGCATGAGTGGCTTTGAAAAAAAAAAAAAAAAAGTCAGTTAGGGGTACAGCTCAGGGAAACACTTTATCTTGTCCTCTCCCTGATAGATGACTTGTCTAGATCCACCTTTGCCCTGTTGTGCCTTAAAAGAAAAAGAAAGCCTTAGGAAATGTAGGTCTCTGACAATATCCTTTTTTTTTTTCATAGCGACCTTATAAATAACAGTCTATGACTAAGATTCACAGTTAATTGTGGAGAAACCAAAGGCAATGAGATAAAAGAGAGCTGAAATATTTAAGGAAGTTGCCATTGACTTGTTATGAATTAGCCACGGCGAAGTTGCAGAGTAGCTTTCTTGAACACCCACCAATTTGTTAGACACAATATCTTGTTATAGAGAAACAGTTATATTCAAAGGCAAGAATTTACTGTTGGTCTGATTAAAGTTATTGTTAGTCCAATTGTTACAACTCATATTTCAAATCATATAAAGTGCTATACAATCAAACATTTTCCTCTCACCTGCTTTTTTTCTGGTTTTATACTCATGCTCCTAAGGCTTTCATCGGGAGCAGGAGGAATGGTTCCACAAGTCATCAGTATCACTAGCCCTTTGCCAGGAAGAATGCAACACTGATGGTGATCATGTCTTACTCCTGGCTCCAAAATTTGCTTGGGGGCATTTCTATATGTTTGATAACATTTTTTACACATTAATATTTCTTTACTGGTCTATATGCCTGAATATACTTCATATGATTTATTTTATATAGACTGAATATTCCATTGCTCTAAAGTTCATTTTATCCAGCTCCCAATATTGCATCCCTTTGGTGATCAGAAATCATGCACTAGTAAGCTGTCAGTACCTCATAGCATCCTGGGCCAATACTTTTAAGACCTCTTCTCATTCTGTGCTTTTACTCTATGCTGCATTTTCTTCTGAGCTCATCGGTTCACTCTACAGCAAATAACTCTTTGAAATTATTAAATACAAAAGTACATATATATATATATAGTTATACCGCACAATTATACAAAACTAAGCAAAGCTAAAGCAAGTTAGATAATAGTCACCTGATCGTTAGGTTATTTCTTTTATGGCTAAACCAGCCAAAACATATCTCCATTCTGGCCAAGATAGATCCAGAGAGCAGCTGGCAGGTCCTGAGGCCTGTGTTACCCTGGCACTAGGCCTCTTACAAATAGTGGCATCTCCAAACTTACTACCTCCAGCTCTACAATCCCTGGAAGGTTTTCAAAGGGAAATCACAATCACAAACTAAGAATGAACTGTCTCCTACAATCCCAAGTATTTCTGGAAGAGTAATCACCTCTGAAAAAAAGGAGAGGATGACCTTGACGTTTCTGTTGGTCTGAGTTACCAGAGAAATAGTAACCAACGATAGAACTATAATTTGTAAGCATTTGCCAGAAATATGTTTTCATCCTTATTTCTTCAAGTTATGTTTACAATATGACATTCCTGACTGTTCACTACATGTGTTGGTTTTCAGATCCTTACCCCCAGCTGAAAAGTTCTTAGCTTTCTGGTGTGTAACTGCTCCTGTGTGTTAAATGATTCAGACTCACCAAAAAAACCCCAACCAACCAACCAACCAACCAAACACAAGCAGTCTGCAACAGTTATTGCAACAGGATTGTAACATTTACTTTCCATTGTTATTAGAGAGAGGTAGAGACAGTGAGGACCTAATGATTAGAGAGCAAATCTTGTAAAAAAGATACATAAAGGGCATGTTTGTGCTATAAACTTGCAAAATCTTGGAACAGCAGAAATCCAACGAAAGATCTATTTGACTGACGCTTTTTTTTTTNTTTTTTTTTTTTTTTTTTTTTTTCCTGTCCAAGGAACTTCATACTTCAAATCATTGTGGGGACGATCAAAATGTACCAATAGCTTCAGACCACTCTGCAGCCTCACTTCATTCCTTGAGGATGAAGCAGAACTTTGCAGTCTGTTAGTAAAGTTGTTACCATGCATTAGGCCTGAGTAGCAGAGTAAACGTAAAGGACTAGTACTTCTGCACACTGAAAATTACATCCAGTTTGTACGACCTTTTTAACTTTTCCTTGCAGTGTCCAGGACATAAATTGACTGTTTTTGACATTCCTTGTAAAATTCACACTTTTTGCTTTACTCCAAAGATGATACAGAACAATATTAGCTTTCCAGGTTTCTTCTCCTTATTGATTTACTGGCTTGTAGGATTCTGACAGGTGTGCACTTTTTGCTTTGANCAGGAGTTCTACAACTTAAGCTGAAATAAAAGAATAATTTGAACCTTCATTTTCCCTTTGCAGGGCTCAAAATAACCTTATAGACACCTACCTACATTTCTGTTTCAGAGACCTGGGACATAATAGATGCTTTCCATCATCTTGTTCTCTTAGTGTGGCATGTTAGAGACATTTTACTGTAGCTCTTAAGCTCAGGATAGCCTGCTGGGAAGCGTTTTGTAACCCTTACTAGGGAGCTGATAATGGGAAAGATGTTTCTAAGGTAGATATACCCAGAATGGTTACGTAGAGACGATCTGATCTCATATTCCTGTTGGGTTTTAATATTATTACTATTTCTGTTTTAAGGAATTTTACATCTGAAGTCTGACAATTTAAAAAAGTTTAAGAATTTATATTCCTTGCTTACAGCAATTGTTTAATGAAGAGATAATCAAATGTTGATGCCAGTTTGCACAGAAAAAATAAAAAGAAGACAGAAGTCCTGTTTGTTCTCAGAGTGGACCTCGACCACCTTAACATCTCCTTGGGGAGCAAGACAGTAGGGTGCAAGCAGTCCAGGAGTTTCTGGCATGCCAGATGTTTGATGAACAAATTGGATGGGCCAGTTACAGGGCCTAATTACTGGCCTAATCCTGTGGGCTGGCTAGGAGGTATTCTGCCTAAAGCAGAAAAAGATCAATGTTTATATAGGTAGACTGCAATATGGACGAGAAACTGGCTGGACCACTGGGATCAATGGGTTATGGCCTACATTTACCAGTGTCCAGACTAGTGTAATTACTTTGTGGATGTTACTAAGCTTAATTTTGCTTATTGTCTTCAAGAATTCCTGGTAATAGTACGGAGCACACTTTCAGCAACTGGACAACCCCAAACAGGGAGGAACACTCAATATGCTGAAGGGTAGGGATGCCCTCAAAAGGTACCTGATGAAGCTAGAGGCACAGGTGGCAATGTGCTGAAAAGTTAGGGAAACGTTACTCTGTGACTGATCATAGGTGTCCTGCTCTGTCAAAGGTCACGTACTCATGAATGGTAGAATTAATTTGTTAAAATGTGCATAAAAAAATCAACAACAACCAAAACAAGAGGTGTCCAAATACCACTCATAAGCTGGAAGATGTAGCAACTGTTTGAGTGTGGAGCTTCACATACTAATGTGATACTTACCGTCATCTCTTTTGCTTAGCTAACTCAGAAGGGAAAGCAACATGTTAGTCAATTTAACTTTAGCAATAATTTTCACCAAATGTGTTACATCCACCAATATTCTATGTGGGAGAATGGAAAGGGGCACAATAAGTAGCATAGCCATCTGCTTATCTAGAAAGCTGTTAGTACACAGACGAGCTCAAAGTATAGGCTTTCTGTTTGGTTGTTTGATGATTTAAGAGGTGCAAACAACTTTTTGCCAACACTGTAATATGCATATGTAGGTAGAGAAAGCATACAAACCCTGTTTTCTTAGATAAATAACATGGTCCTAAAACCAACAATTCTTGCCTATTTCTTTGTTTGATCACAGTTAGAAGCAATAAATATATGAGAATTTCATGACTCCCTGGGAACTTAAAATTCCCTGCCATTTTTCAGATGTTGGCATACCCTAAAAAAGTTAGATCAAATCCAGGTATACCTGAAGGACTTTTTGTATTCCTTACCTTCTTAATACTATCTCTCATAGTAGTTGCTGAAGGGAACCCCTACAGCTTGTACTTTAAAGAAGAATACAGGAGGACAAGAAAGGAAACAAAAATCATGCTACTCAAAACTAAAATCAGAAATTAAGTCACAAATAATTTTTTATAACAAAGGTAAAATTTAGAGATTAATCTACAGCACAAATATCCATTTTATTTCCTCTGTGACTGTTTTAAATGACACTATACCTCTAACCAATACTCTGATCTTTCAAAAGTACATATGTGGCAACAGTGTAAATGTAGGAAAACATCAGTTTCTGATAGAACAATTATTTTCTTCAATGCTATCTACACTTCAAGTTTTTAAGTTAAATCTTTGAACACATTCCAGGCAACAGTCCAGCTCAATTTTACATTATAGCTTTCAAAAAATTTCCTTCTTCTAGTCTCAGATGCCTTTTTTACTGTGTATGCTTCCTCATCAAAAAAGCGAATTATCCAATTTACAACACGTGTTTTAAACCCTTACCACCTGAAACTGCTAAGCTAAAACCCCAATGCATACTTAACCCTACCCTATGCAAAACAAGTAGGAAATAAAAAAGTACCTACTGATTTCGTTAAAAGGCATTTTTATTTTTACTGAAACAGAATTTTCAGCTTGGAGCAATAAATCACCCACATTGTGAGAAACCAACTTAGAGAAGTCCTTAAAATAATGTCATTTTGGGGATATTTATGGTGGTTTTTTTGTAAGTATGGACCTATTTACTCAGGATAACGTTTCATGCAGGTTTGCTTAGACTAGTGGGTGGAAAAAAAAATCACTAAACAGTTGTAGTGTTTGAAATTCTGAGTGTCTGTAGAAGCACATGGGCTCAGGAAGATTATACCCATATGCTTTAACACTAGGCAGTTTTATAGACTGTTATAGAATCATAGAATCATAGAATCACAGAATGGTTTGTGTTGGAAAGGACCTTAAAGATCATCAAGTTCCAACCCCCCTGCCATGGGCAGGGACACCCTCCACTAGACCAAAGCCTCATCCAGCCTGGCCTTGAACCCCTCCAGGGATGGGGCATCCACAGCTTCTCTGGGCAACCTGTTCCAGTGCCTCACCACCCTCACAGTGAAAAATTTCTTCCTAATGTCTAGTCTACATTTACCCTCTTTTAGCTTATACCCGTTACCCTTGTTCTACTATTGAATCATATTGTTTCAACAGTGTAACAATAGTTATACTATAGTATAGTTATATAGTTATATATAGTTATATATATATAGTTATACTATAGTATAGTTATATAGTTATACTATTAGTATACTAATAGTTATACTATTGAAACAGTTCTGAAAATATTTGCTCAACACTTTTAAGTTTGTGTTATTCTGCATTGCTAGACTAGACTAAAAACTTTATTAAGAACACTATCAGTTGTTTCTGTACCTCATTGCAAAACATCAGAGTAAAGCGGTAGGACTAAACTCTTTGGTTTTGAACCATTGCACTAATATGTCTGTTGCAGTATGCTATTTAAAATGTTGAAAGCTCTCATCAACTGGACTTATTTTGCAAAGTTATTGAGACAATCCTAATAAATTGTAGCTATGTATGTTGGCTTTATTTATTTATCTATTTTTCTGCTGATTACAGAAAATAGTTTTTCACCTGTTTGTGTAGTGAATTTTTATTGCTTTACAGGAGAACCAAAGTGCCAGTGCTTACTGAGAATTACTGCACAAGCAGCTTCCACTAAGTAGAAGATTATATACATCCTTTCATGCTCCTTTATTAACTTAAATGCTGATTATTGTGGTTCTTTTTCATTTTTTAATTTCTTTTTACTTTTTTTAAGTTAAGATGCTTCATACGGGTTCAAGTCCTAGCATGTAGAGCACAGATGTGCTACTCTAGGGTCTACTTTATATACTACAGAGCTTATTGGTGAGAAAATCCTGATATCCAGGATTAGCTTCACACTGCGATTAACTTTTCAGAGGCAGCAGGATGGGATTTTTAATTCTAGGTTTTAATAAGTTTGTGTCAGTTATCGGTTGAACAATTTGGTTAGAAATACACTATTCTCACATGAAATGTCTTTATTCTACATTCTCTTCTTTTTTTTCAGCTTCTTATAAACCCATTCTGCAAATAATTCTTATTCTATCTTAAATAATTGATTTCAAAATAGGCTCGTACAAGGCTTCCAAACTTTATAAAAATAAATATAAAATAATAACAAATAAAAAATATTTGTTATTTAGCTTGCCAAGTGATTTTTCTGTCGAATCACATATAACTGTCAATGCAGCATCCACTGTTAAACAAATCAATCTTGTTTGTGGCTTACCCATATAGGTTCAACTGGGGGAGGAGAGGAGAAAAACTGTAAATAATAAGGATCCAGAAGTAACTGAGGGCCTTGCCTCAGTTTTGGGAAATGGTTGGCTTACAGGTCATTAGTGACTTTGGGACTTTAGAGAAATAAGAACAATCATGCTCAAAAAATGTCGTTATACAGTTCTAAAGGTTGACTTTTGAATCCCCAGGTGACCAGCCACCACCCAACAACAGACTGGAGCACTGAGTCTGTAAAAGGTGACTGTCCTCTGGTTTTGAGATAGTGAATTTATTTTTTGGTTTTATTACTATTCTGTATGTGATAAGCTAAAGTATTTGATGCTTTACATTGATACTCTTCTTGAAACTGGTATGGATCCATTGTAGAACTCCTAAGGCCTATATAATCCCAGGTTGTCCCACGTAGCTGTGTTATTTTGTCTCAGAAATGCCCATCAATTCAGTTTGATTGAAGGATATTCAAACCCACATCCTCTTTTTTTTTTTTTTTTTTCTCTGCCTGTCCCATTGTAAGAGCAACATCTGTCTGCCTCATGAACTGCTTTTAGTTCCACGTATTAAAAGTGCAGCCATAGTAAAGCTAACTGTAAAAACAAAATGATAGTCAGGACATTGAGCTGCACCCTTCAACAGCTGATAATTTTTTCCTTTACTGCATACATAGACAATAGCAGCTTCTGTGTAAGGGTCCAGGCAAGCTTAATGAGTTCACCAAAAATTCTGTGCAAACTGATACCCAAAGCAGCTTAAAGTATCCTGTAGTATGCTCTGCTGCAGCAAACGCTAGTGAGAAGGTGGCAACAGAAGTGTGGGACATGTAGGCATCTGCACAGGAGATGTGCCCCTCCTGTCACTCTGGTCCATGAGTATGTATGTATATGTGTACGAATAAACAGAAAGAGTTAGAGTATCATGTGAATTTTCCCACCATCCCAGGAGCTGTGTATCTGTAGATATAGAAACTATATTGCCATTCAAACAGAGAAATAAATCGTTATTAGGAAGAAAGTATGCTAACTTGGTCTAAACTCAGCTCCAGTATGCAGCTCTGCTCCAGAATCCTAACTGGCTTACGTGTGCCTTGACATACCTACACCTTCCTGCTTGCACCCCTCTGCAGAGAAGTGCTCTAATAATTAGCCTAGCCCTGCCTAATTCTGTGAGGATTATTGTACTATTAGTGGTGAAATTCAAAAGAACAGCTTCTCAGGGAAACAGGTATTAGTATTTTGTGAGTTAACTCTTCTAACAGCATCCAATAACACTGCAAATTGCAGAAGAGGACATTCTATTATAAATCACTCGTTTCTTCAAGTGGTGCTCTGTTTTCTAATTAATTGATCGTACAAAACTTATAGAAACCCAGGGCCAGAAATTGCTGAAAATTAAGGGAGAGTAGTTGTGCACTTCAAACCAGCCATGACGGAACAGACGTTAAATTCTGCCTTTGAGCACTACTCTTGTTGGGCAGACTATAGCCTGAAAACATTGACTTTATGAAATAAACTTCAGCTATTATTGCTATAAATTAAGCACTCTGACATACTGCACAAATTGACAAACCAAAGAAAGAGAGAACATTACTTTAAAAGATGTCTAAGAAAAAAAGAGTAAAGGAAGGGTTCTTAAAAAAAAAAAAGGAAAGAATAAAAGAGTTTATGGGGCGTGGAGCTTTCTTTGTTTCTCCACCATGGCTGATATCCGGCTGCCCAGGGGCTGTAGTGGTTTCTGTAGGAGAGCCAGAGGCCAGATAAAGGGAACTTTAAACGAAATAACCAGCTTCCCCTTAAAGGAGGCAGAGCTTAGGTGTAGCAAAAAGTACCCATCTCATCCTCCCTTTTGGTAATGAGGTCAGCGCTTAAGAGAAGTGCCTTGCTCTGAGCAGCACTGTCCATAAGGAATGCAGATGCACATTCCTACAGCACTAGGATGTACATGGCAGTGACTTGTTGCCAGACTCATCCTATAAAGCAACAGACTTCATAAATTAAGGATACTTGTTTGTGGGGAGGGCAGGGGAGGAGAAGCCTACTTTCTGCGTGATGTGGATATGTTTCTGTATCTGTGTTCTATAGGAAAAAACCTTTGTTGTGTTTTCAAGCATGACAGGAACACGTTTTGGACTATTTCTCAAAGAAAAATAATGAGATTTGTTCTTTCTGCATACAGTGTTTTGTCCACAAAAAAAAAAAAAAGGCTAGAGAACAAAAGCAGAGATTATTTAGCCTTGTGACCTCACGCTGTCTGAAGACTATGTGGTTTTCTGAATAAACTTCACTGCCTAAATGGGGGTTTGCCTGGCTGACAGTAAGTTAGGCTTGATTTATCTTAAAAAAAAAAAAAAAAGAAAAGAAAAAGTAGTGCTCAAAAAGCTGAATTGATAGCCAGAAGGAACATAGTTCCAGACTGAACTGCCCTAAAACATGATGAGCTTTGCTTGTACTGTCTAAGGGGAATAAAACCTTTCCAAAATACCCCAAAATGCCACGTAAGGCAATTCTGATATAGGCTGCCATGCAGTTTGCATCCTTGCAAAATTGTACATGAAAGGTCCATTGAGTCCATCAGGTTGCTTGGCTGATATCCCAGGGCAGATACTTGGCACCAAGTAGCAATGACAAATTCTGGTTGTTCAGTAAGTGACAGGGTTTTTATCACCAGCTATCACAGCTGATAGCACTCAGTTTCATTGAAATGACTCTTCTTTTTATTCATGTTCTCTTTAGTAGAGGTTTCTGGGGTGAGATGTTTTACAGCTATTATATTGGTTCCACACAGATATATAATACGTATATGTCTTCCTAATGAAAATTTGAGACAATGTCATGACATTCATTTGAGTTTGCCAGGTATGATGGGATTACAGTATGAGCCCAGAGAAGAGCAAGCCAGTCTTAGTCCATGTTAATGGTTATTTTGGTGTTTCTCTCCTGCTCATTCTAAGCTTTCAAGTGTTAGCTTCAATATTAACTTCCTCCTTGATTGCCATCTTATCATTTCAAATGGCAATGTTTTTCAAAGACATTAATATTTCTGTTCTGTTACATATTAACATCCATCTGTAGGAAGCAGCTGTTAAAGCAGTATTTTCATTTCCTTCTTAAAAATACATTAAATAGATTTTAAAAATAAAAGTTTTTTAAGGACAAATCATTGAAATGTCAAACATTTCCAAATTTTAAACTACATACTAAATATTTTTTGTATTTCTGGGATTTTTTTTAATGTTTTGATAAGAAAAACAGGAAAAAGATCTCTAGATATGAAAAAAGTCCTTCAGAAAAATATTAGTTTATAATACAAAAAGCTTTTTTTTCTTTCTAGTTATGTATGAAGTCTTAGCATATATCTATACTTATTTTCCCTCTGAAAATTTTGTTGCTGTTCAGTGATAATTTCTCTGACTTTGAGATTTTGCAACATTTGTTTTTACATTTCATTAATATTTTTTCACTCTTCTACTATTTCTTTGATTTTTTTTTTCAGGATAATGATTACTATGTACAGCACACCTTACAAGTTTCATATCATTTAGCCATTGACCTGCACTGCCATATCTAGTGTTGGTAAGGGGGAAACCTTCTAGTTTCCTCCTCCAGTCTCCACAAGCTCCCTTTNTTACCCTCGCAGTGAAAAAAAAAGTGTTTCCTGCTGTTCAGAGGGAGCATCTTGTGTTTCTACATGTGCACATCACCTCTGGTCCTGTCACTGGGCACCTGAAAAGATCCTGGCTCTGTCTGCTTTATACCCTCCCTTCAGGTGTGTGTATACATTAACAAGATCCCCATCTGAGCCTTCTCTTCTCCAAACTAACCAGTCCTATCTCTCTCAGCTTTTCCTCATGAGACAGATGCCCTAATCCCTTTCAGCATTTTCATGACACTTTGTTGGATTCTTTCCAGTATGTCCAGGTGTCTCTTTTGTACTGGGAAGCCCAGAACTGGGCACAGCACTCCAGGTGTGGCCTTCCCAGTGCTGAGCAAAGGAGAGGGATCACCTCCTTCCACCTGCTGGCAATACTTCACCTCATGTAGCCCAGGATATTGTTAGGCTTTTTTGCCACCAGGGCACACTGCTTCCTCATATTCAACTTGGTGTCCACAAGGAGCCCCTGGTTCTTTTCTGCAAGGTTTCTTTCCAGCTGGTCGACCCCCAGAATATACTGGTGCTGTCAGCACCACTCCCCAGAACATNTCCCAGTGCTGAGCAAAGGAGAGGGATCACCTCCTTCCACCTGCTGGCAATACTTCACCTCATGTAGCCCAGGATATTGTTAGGCTTTTTTGCCACCAGGGCACACTGCTTCCTCATATTCAACTTGGTGTCCACAAGGAGCCCCTGGTTCTTTTCTGCAAGGTTTCTTTCCAGCTGGTCGACCCCCAGAATATACTGGTGCTGTCAGCACCACTCCCCAGAACACACTGGGGAGGTTGTTCCTCCCCCAGTGCAGGACTGTACTTCCTTTTGCTGAACTCCATGGGGTTCCTGTCAGCTGTTTTCTCCAGCCTATTGAGGTCCCTCTGGATAGCAGCAGAACCCTTTGGCATATCAGACACTCCTTCCAGTTTTTTGTCATCCACAAAATTGCAGAGGGTACACTCTGCTCCATCACCCAGATTATTAATGGAGATGTTCAACAGGACTGGATCCAGCACTGACCCCTGGGATACACTGCTGGTTACTGACCTCTGGCTAGACTTTACGTGACTGATCACCATATTTTGGGCTCAGATACTCAGCCAGTTTTCAATACACCTCTCTGCTCATCCAGCCCATATATCATCAGCTTCTCTGTGAGGATCTTATGGGTGACAGAGGAAAAATTATTTCTGAAGTCTAGGTGTGCAATATCTACTGCTCTCCCCTTGTCTACCCAGCCAGTCATTTCATTGTCGAAGGTTGGTCAAGCATGGCTTCCCCTTTGTGAATCCTTGCTGACTACTCCCAGTCACCTCCTTGTCCTTCATGTGACTGGAAAAGGTTTCCAAGATTAGTTGTTCCAGGATTTTATTTTTTGTTTTTGCTCTGTGTTCTACTGTACTTAAATGCCAGTCTCACAGTAAAATCTTATACAAGTCAACTTTCTGACCTCTATAAGACTACTAGTGACACTGAGACAATCTTGATTGATTTTGCTGTCTGTAAAACAAGCTAAATAACATTTTACTGCTTCATATGGAGCAGAATATCTTCATTTTAAATTGGCTCCTGAATTGAAATTATTCTGTAAAATACTTTTTTTTCTTTTTTTCTGACACATCTAGGTAAGTGGAACAGCTTTATCAGCCTTGCATCAGTTAATTTGTCGTATAATTTGACCAAACTGCATGTTCAAATAGGGCATAATAAAAAAAAAAAAGGTATATATGGAAAACACTTTTCTGTAGCTGCTAGATTTTAGAAGTGTAATATTCCAAGCTTAACAGAATTCTGGAAAATTACCTGGGATTTCAAAGAAAGAAAATAATTAGCTCTAACTTAGCATTTATTGAAATGCCTTTCTAGTCTTTTATAAAGGCGTTGATTTTATAGACTGGCTTCCAAATTAATTTTGGCAATAAATCGTTAGCACCAAATTCTAAACATGAGAACCAAGAAGCAACATCACTATCTACAGAGAAGCTGGGCAATTTCCAGTAATTTATTTACAAATTTTAGATACATAATTTGATGGAAAGCTTGTCAATGTTCACTTTTCATATCAAATACTGACTTCCACTAAAATTGTCTATTTTGGAGTGCTTCATTTTTTGCCTATCCATCATCACAAGTAATGAAGGCAGAGAGAAGGGTATTTTTACGGAGTGGGTGGTGTGTGTTGTTTTGTTTTTTGTTCTGGTTTTCTCTCCTGACTTCCAATAAATGACACGTGACACTTGGAGACAGCAGTAACTATTACTCTAAAGATATCTTCATTGGCAGCTCTAAAATTACTGTGTAATGGGTAGCAGTATAACTATTGCAGGATTAAACTGTCATGTATTGTTTTGTCTTCTTTCCTCCATTTTTTTTGCTACTTTAAGCAGTTTTTAGGCACACATTTTATTTTCTGAGGCAAAGAAGGCCTTTTTATACTTCCACATAAAAAGTACCAATTAATAAAAAACTGTTGTATTTATTTGGCTTGAATAATAGCTGGCAAAACTGTCAGCTACATGTTTACTGCATGTATTTTTGTCTTTTTTTATGTTATTGCCATGTTTTTATAATAATATTTTCTCCCTTTTTTCTCCAACTTCCCTTTTTTTTCAGTCCTCATGCTGTGATTCTCTGGTTGTCCATGTTTACCTCAAGCATATTATTTGCAAGACTAGATGAGAGAATGAGAAAGATCTCCGTAACTCACAGCTTAAGCTGTTTCGGAATGTTAGTTAAGACAAAACTCCAAAATAATATAAGATCTCAGAACTAGGTCTCTTAGCATGTAGGTTGCAAGCCTGAAGGGATTTAGACA
>VZTO01021298.1:151065-173207 GCA_013400615.1 Syrrhaptes paradoxus
TGGTAGGGTATGGTGTGGTGGTGTGTGTTGTTTTGGTTTTTGTTCTGGTTTTCTCTCCTGACTTCCAATAAATGACACGTGACACTTGGAGACAGCAGTAACTATTACTCTAAAGATATCTTCATTGGCAGCTCTAAAATTACTGTGTAATGGGTAGCAGTATAACTATTGGAGGATTAAACTGTCATGTATTGTTTTGTCTTCTTTCCTCCATTTTTTTTGCTACTTTAAGCAGTTTTTAGGCACACATTTTATTTTCTGAGGCAAAGAAGGCCTTTTTATACTTCCACATAAAAAGTACCAATTAATAAAAAACTGTTGTATTTATTTGGCTTGAATAATAGCTGGCAAAACTGTCAGCTACGTGTTTACTGCATGTATTTTTGTCTTTTTTTTATGTTATTGCCATGTTTTTATAATAGAGTTTAATAGAAATAATATTTTCTCCCTTTTTTCTCCAACTTCCCTTTTTTTTCAGTCCTCATGCTGTGATTCTCTGGTTGTCCATGTTTACCTCAAGCATATTATTTGCAAGACTAGATGAGAGAATGAGAAAGATCTCCGTAACTCACAGCTTAAGCTGTTTCGGAATGTTAGTTAAGACAAAACTCCAAAATAATATAAGATCTCAGAACTAGGTCTCTTAGCATGTAGGTTGCAAGCCTGAAGGGATTTAGACAAGAAGTGATGACAAAACTTCCACGCAGCTGCCTGTAGCTCAGAGATGAAAACATACTCTATAATGTCCTGCACATATGTATGATCTACAGCATCCTGAGGAGTAAACATAGGAATTTCATGGGATCCTCCTGCCTGAAGCTGGCCATGTAACAAGTTTTCAAGACATAATAGATGCATGACTGAACCATGGTGATGAGGTATGACTCATTTAGTCAGAGTGAAAAATAAGGTTTATTTGGTTTTATATAAAATTACCATTCTGTGGTCTGGACTCTGTGGCTGGAAGTTTTCCCCAAGTCTTCCTCTTAAACTTTATTTCTGTCCAGACAGTGTGGGTAAATATAAACTCAGCCTCAAGCACAGTCTTGAAGGTAACATAGATCTGGCCTTCAAAAAGAAAATATTGATACATGTGGGAATATTGTAAAAAACTAGAAAAGAATGAGACCATAGGGGTGGTAAATGCAGCTGAATAGATGGTAGTTCTGCAATATTTTCTGGTTTTCCATTACTTTTAATGCTCGTTGACTTTTTTTTCTAAATAGAATTAGGAATAAAAGAATTATTTTAACTTTTTTTTTTAATAGGAGCTGTTATCTTGTGTCCATTTTAGCAGTTTGTCTATGATTGTATTCTAACAAAGCACCCTGATATACTAGTTTCACTGGAGATAAAAGCAAGCAAACAAAAAGGATTCAAAAAACCAAACCAAACAAGCAGAGACTGAATTTATTTCAAAGTGTAGCATATGCTTATGTTCTTTTTCTAGGGGTGAATGTATATATAAACTGAGAAAATGAGATAGATGTGAATTATTGGAAGGAACACTTAAATGTAAACTAAAATTGGTTTTTGAGCAGGAGACTAGAGGCATAGTGTTATTAAAGGAATTGCAACTCTTTGTTGGACTCAGGAGACCAAGTCCCCAATCCCTTTGAATTTGGAATTTTTAAAAGTCTGGGGGGAGGGAAGGAAATTAAAATATTAGAAGGAACACTAATCTGATGTTGTTCAATACTTTGCTACAGCTAAAGGAAGGCCCTCTGGCTGAAGCATTGCTTCTAATCCCTTTCTTGACTGTATTTTATTAATGTATTCTTTTGCATCACAGTGTGAAGGGACATAGAGCTTTTATCTTTTATTTAAAATTAATGAGGTATATATTACTTTACTAGGAAAGGACATCCTAAGAAATTATTTTTCCTTGGAAAAGGAAACAAAGGTTTGTAAATAGGTTTGATTTTTGGTTCTGGATCTTCCTGGCTTCTTAGACTACCTTTGACAAATTATTTAAAGTGCCTGTGCTGCAGTTTCTGCATTTTTATGTTGTACTGATATTTGCAAAGTAACCTTTTTAGGTGTACTGCACACCTTCATTACATTATACATAGTGGTAGTGAAAATTCAATATAATAACATATATTTTTTAACTAATCAGAGACTCTTGCCTACATAGCCATCATTCAGTTCAGATGTGCTGAAACAATATCTTGTAGCTAGAATACATTGCCATCTAAAAATTTTAAACAATGTTTGGTAATTTGAAGTGAATGAGTCTCCAGCTGAACCTGAAACAAACTAATTTTTTTCTATAAAGATTCAGTCTTGGAATATGCCTACCACTTCATATGACACTTCTTTCACTGCTGGATAAAAATGTAGGGATTTTCGCACACACTAGCCCCTGGGAAGTACCTCAGAGCATCATAGCTCTAACAAAAAGAAACCTTATCATATGAGATGTGCTCAAAGCTGGCTGAAGTTCAGTGTCCATCCCATGAAAATTAACCAGATCTTCTCTAAACTTATAGGGTGACTTTTGATACAGTAGCTGCAGAGGTCTTTCTCCTATGGTACCAGGTGTTTGTGAACCCTCTGCACTTTCCTGCAGACAGCTGAGACCCTAGGACTTTAGGTGCCATAATTCTGAACAGTATGCTGTCACTCTCACCTTCCCTCCCTACCACCCTTTCCCAAAGATAGTGTTCTTGCCAAAGTCTCAACAAGCACTTTGTGATTTTCTCAGGACCATTAGACATTCATTAAAAGTATGCTGATTGAACAAATAAACTGCTTATTTCTATCAAATGGAGCATTCTATTCTGAATGATGTAAATACAAGACAATCTATTCAACTCAGCAACTCACTATGGTCTTCATTGTAACAGAATTTGGGGCAATTAAATTTAAGGAAGATTAATTCTAACCTATGTAATTAAAGTAGCCAATATGTAATAACCGTAGGATAACAAAGCAAATACATAAAAAAACCCCAGTTACTTGGGAAGACAAAATGCCATAATTCTGAACGTGTCTCTGCATTCGTTCTTATTCCCCCAGCTTTGTATGCTGAGTATGACATCGTATGGTATGGAATATCCCTTTGGTCTGTTGGGGTCAGCAGTCCCAGCTTGTCCCTTCCCAGCTTCTTGTGCACCCCTAGCCTACTTGCTGGTGGGGGGGTGTGAGAAGCAGAAAGGGCCTTGGCTCTTTGTAAGCACTGCTCAGAATAATGAAAACATCTCTGCATTACCAACATTGTTTCCAGCACAAATCCAAACATAGCACCATACTAGCTGCTACGAGGAAAATTAACTATAACTCAGTCAAAAGCAGAACAGTTCATCACCCCGAAAAAAGATCAGACAGATTATACTTTCCATATGATTTGTCTGTTTTAATTTCTGCAGTTGTAACTATACTGCTCTTCATTCACTCACCAGAAAACTGATAGATCACCAGAAGTTGTCCAAACTGTTTTATTTCTGTGGAAATGGAATCAATAACAAAGAAATGTAGGAATGGTACATACTCATCCTATCAGCAGATATGAAGTCGTGCCATGGGTGAAATAAGATTTGATAACTTCAAAATAGACATTACAGTGTAGATGAAGCCTAGCACTAGAGATTCAGCAATCTCTTACAATTTTACAGAACTCACATCCATTTGCTTAATTTCATCATGAGTTTCCACTTTAACAGAATTAAATTATAAATTCCCAGTTTTTCCTCAAGTGAGGGCCATAGCCCCTAATTACTACCAAGATGAAAAGAAAGATGCTTATTAACAAGGTCCATTGGTATCTGGAATGTCTGATTGCATTGTGCTGAAAATTAAAAAAAAAATCCAACAGAGATTTATTCAAAGTATTTTGTACAACTTAATACCTTTTCATAAGCTCCTTGGGAAAATAATAATAACAGTAATAAAAAGAAGATTTTAACTATATTCTCTGTCTGCACAGTAATTTTTTTCACCCAATTATATATAGTACATACTTACGTTCACTGAATGACCCCAAAATTATAAAATGCAGTCATGTAATTTCTCAACCTCATTCAGGATGGTTTTGTTCTTTTTATCAAGCTGTCTAGTGTCAAATGTCTGAAAATTGTTGTTTTCTAGTCTATTGGTAAAAAAAAAATATAGGTTTTTATTCTTACATATAAAGGTAAGAAAGTGCTGGAAATCTGTTTTAAAAATAGTATAATCATATTGGTTTATCATGGTCCTTGTTAATCTAGATGTTCTTTTTATTTATTATTCTTTCTTTTCTGAGTTCATGCTTCAAAAAAATTGCAATTTATTGCTCAAAGAAAATTGATCTTCCAATTTTCATGTTTATTTGTTTTATTTTTATCTTCATTAAATAGTGAACCATGTGGAGTCATCTGACTCTGCTAGGTTATTTTACTCATCTCTTTCTACCCAGCATGAAACACAGCAGGGTTTACACAATAAATTGAATTCCAGGAGAGGCTTAATCTTTCTTTTCTTGCTCATGTTGTTTTTTGTACTTTCTGTTTATGTAAGTATTATAGATATTTTTTCCCTTAGGATTTTCTCTCAGTTTGAAAAGGGAAATATTGCTTAAGTTCCTTCTGAGAATACACCTGAGAAAAGTCTGGGTCTTTGACATATGTTTAATTCAACCCCTTACATAAAGACATATCTTACAAAGATAAATCTTTTATAACCACTGCTGAAAAGCATCTAACTGAAAAAAATTATGAAACCAGCTGAATCAGTCTTCCTTGGCACTCCTTGGACACCGGTAGTTTGATCTACTGTTTCAAGACAGTGTTTATATTATATGTGTTATACAAGAAAATGGAGAGCAAGCAGGTTTTAGGTACCACGAATTCAGAGAAGATCACTGGCCTTTCTAATCCAGGGTATTTAATCCATTTGCAATACACCTTTCTTTTGTTTGTGAAGTAGATTTATTCCATTGTTCAGGATGCAGAAGGACAGACACATGCTTCATTGTGCTACTCGCAGTCTGGTGAAGACAGTTGTGAACAGGCAAAGCCTTTCATGAATGGCTCAAAAGATGTCAGTGAGAATTTTACCAGAACAGAAACTCAGCAATGAGTTTAGGGGTGGAACACGAATTTTGGAGACATTATAGAGGTATTTTTCAAATGTGGAAAACCAGCAAAAATTCCAAGGAATTAAAACTTCCAAACAAAGATCCCATTTTATGTTTTCAAAGAGATTTTTCAAAAATTTTTATGGAAAACTTAATCTTCAGAATCCTTCTAAAATAATTTACTTTTTTACACTCCTCATAAATGCAAGGACTTCACCCATGAACAATATTAACCATTCAAACACATATTCTTGCCTTTTTAAGCAACGGTCTTGCTTGTCCTGGGGGTCCTGGTGGCCAGCAGGATGACCATGAGCCAGCACTGTGCCCTCGTGGCCAAGAAGGCCAATGGCATCCTGGGGTGTATCAGAAGGGGGGTGGTCAGTAGGTCAAGAGAGGTTCTCCTCCCCCTCTACTCTGCCCTGGTGAGACCGCATCTGGAATATTGTGTCCAGTTCTGGGCCCCTCAGTTCAAGAAGGACAGGGAACTGCTGGAGAGAGTCCAGCGCAGAGCCACAAAGATGATGAAGGGAATGGAGCATCTCCCTTATGAGGAAAGGCTGAGGGAGCTGGGTCTCTTCAGCTTGGAAAAGAGGAGACTGAGGGGTGACCTAATGAATGTTTATAAATATGTGAAGGGTGAGTGTCAGGAGGATGGAGCCAGGCTCTTCTCTGTGACATCCAGTGATAGGACAAGGGGCAATGGGTTCAAGCTGGAACACAGGAGGTTCCACTTGAATATGAGAAAAAACTTCTTTCCAGTGAGGGTGACAGAGCCCTGGAACAGGCTGCCCAGAGAGGTGGTGGAGTCTCCTTCTCTGGAGACATTCAAAGCCCGCCTGGATGCGTTCCTGTGTGATCTGATCTGGGTGTTCCTGCTCCGGCAGGGGGATTGGACTGGATGATCTTTCGAGGTCCCTTCCAATCTCTAACATTCTGTGATTCTGTGATTCTGTGATAATTCCAAATGAAACACTAGTTATTAATTAAACTGTGGAAAGGCAAGTTATAATTCTAGATTTATAATAGTATAGGGTATTAAGGTATTCCCTCATACATGTTTGGTTGCAGATTTCTACTAAAGAAATGGAGGACGTTTAGACCTCCATTTAAAAGGATGAGAAGCATTTGGCACATCCCAGAAAAGTAATAAGAGCAACATTATTGTTATCATTCTTTATTAATATTTAAATTATATTTGGCAATTTTTTTTTCCTTAAGATTATCACATGAGGAAAAGGACTTAATCCTCCATTATAAAAAGTCTGTGAAAAGTTAATGAAGAGAGAAAAAAATGTGGTAGACAAATGTGATATAATGCACTGAAAAATTACTTCATTTCTATGGCACTTTTTGAGCTTTTCAGATATTTAGCAGAAAATATTGTCCATACATTCTACAGAATTTTCAACAGAAAATTGTGCTTGTCTGCATTGTGGAGAAATATCTACGTTAAGAACAACTACCTTTGGAGAAAAATCAGTTCAGTGAGGTCAGAAAATCTTTAAACTAATGGATCTTGGATCTTATTCTATTAGTGAAACTTTAGCTGTCACAAAAACATTCATGTTTTCTGTCAGTAGGTTACATTACCTGCAGCACACTTTTAATCTTACTTTGAGCGTATAGGTGATTATTCTTGTACTGCTAATGCTGAATAAAGATTTCAAACATTGGACTCACTCTGGCTTTCCACTGAAGTTTTCCATGACAAAACAGGGTGTTTAACTTCACCAACAGCAGTGAAGTGAAAGCAGCCAAGACTAGCCAAGGCTAGTGTGGTGAAATTTGTGTGATTATTTTTTAATATAATTCTTTTCCAATGGCTAATATAATCTCCAGCTATTTTCTTTGTTCAATACAAACAAACAATAAACATTTCAGGTTTAAAAAAAATTTAAAAGACTATTTGCATATTCATTAGCATAGACATATTGTTTTCATCAAATAAACACCAAACGATCAATCTACACTAAGTGCTTGATGGCAATTACTTCTGAAATTAGAAAAAAGGTGGTACTAAGCTAGTGAACCTCATTAGCCTTATTTGCATTAAGTATAAAGTATCTGTAATCTTAGAGAAGCCTAGAAAGGAACATATTTACCTGGGGTTGCATTAGAATAATTTCAGTGTTATGCAGCAGCAAATTGCATCCTTTTATGTAAGTCAGTAATATACGGGCACACTACTGGTGCTATTTTGCACATACTATATCTCCAAAAGTAACCAAGGAGTGTACCATATTTACTAAATGAGGATGCGTAAGCAGATGCTTCTGAATTCCTATTTTATGAATAAGATGTTTTAATAATGCATTGATTCATTTCCATTTATTGTGTAAAAGCATGTCAGAACATTATGTGTTACAAAGAAAAAGTTTCACTATTCTTACCAAACAAATCTAAAAAGACCCTGCTGCGTTCTGAAATCTCAGTAACAGTTCAGGGTATGCCCTGTACTGAAGTAATGCCTGTACTTCAAATGCTCATTATTCATCCTGCTTTTAGCAGAGCAAAGAATATCCCAAAAAGGCACACAAAAAAAATAACAATAATAATGTGCATTTATAAGTAATCTGTTAAGTATTTTAATTAAGACAGACTCCTGTAAAGGAAGCTAATAAGGAAATGTGCTTTTCTTTATTATTTTTCTTAAATAATAACCAGCAGTGTCCCAGCTTGCCTCCTAATTTGCAGGTTAGGAAAAAGAATTCCAGTTTCTCACCTGAGGATAACTTCAGCAAATTCCTCTGTTTAAAGACAAATATGTGCAAAGACCATGTGCAGATTTAACACCTGGAGGACCCTCCTCTAAGCTCAAATGCCGGTTGGACTTCCCTGACTGAACGTGAAGATGTTGCTTGCCAGGTGGGTGTCACAGGCAGGCTGTCAGCCCATGCCATCACCTGAGCCGCGCCGGCACGCTGGCACTCTCACACTGAGGTGTGAGACACAGGGCGGCACAAGGCATGGGGGGACAGGGTCCCTCCAAACGTAGCACCATGGCTCCTCACACAGAGGAGTTTCCCCTCGGGGTGAGGGGGTCACCCTTGCCTCATTCTCGTTCTGCTCCAGGAAATCTCTGACATCGCTTCATGGACATACCTAATTTCAACCAGAGGACTCTTTTTCCAGCGGGTTAGGTCCCTTTGCCTTGATGTTTATGACACTTCTCTAGAGGCTTTTTGAACTGCCTGAGCAGCAAATTTGGCACAACTGTCTCTCCAGTTGGGCTGAACAGAATTTAAACACCGATCTCTTCCATTAAACCATGACTCTTTGAGCAGACCTCTGTGAAGGGAAATACTAGCTCTTGCTAGTATAATTTGGGTATAGCTAGATTCAGCAGATGTGTGTGGACTCAACAAACCCCTTCCAGAGCCTGAGAGACAAAAGCCAACCTTGCCTGGGAGCAGAGCGGCAGGTACCTCAGGAAATATGTGGGAGACTCAAATGCTTTTCAAGGTGAGGATTGCAACAGATGTGCAGCACTTGAATGGGGACTGGGTACATACAGGCCAAAAGTATCACAGCAGGTGCCTAACGTTATCTACTGATATGGGCCCTTAAACCTTAGTTAAAATGTACACTAGGGAGAATACATATAAAATTCCCCTGAACTTTTATTCTTAGTGAGCTGTAGGGGCCAATTTAAAAATATTGAAAAAAAAAAACTTAATTTAATTGAATTTAGCATATTTCTGCTGACCATTGTGTTATACACAGTAAATGAAATCTCATCTCTTAGCTTGAAAAAATCCCCAAACTATAAACCAAGTAACAAGTAACAATATTTTCCCTTAAATTACTTCCCATGCAACCTGACTGAGTTTGCCTCTCCACATGCAAAGCACTAGGAACAGAGAGGCTGGCAAGCATTCTGCATAATTTTGTTTGACAGATAATAGTGTTCTTCTGTGTGTACAAGTGTGTGTGTGTGTTATATCATTTGGAAAACGAAAAGCAGGAAAGCAATTACTTTACCAACAACTCAGAATTAGCCCTCTGTCCTGTGTTTTGTACTGGATGTTTTAAATAAATAGTTAATGTAGAAGGACAACTTCTTCCAGATGCTTTGGTACAGAAAACCTTTCACACAGTTCTCTCTTGTCTGTATTCTGTTCAGTACTACCGCACTGAATGATGAAATATGTTCATAATTATCCTGACTTTTCTAATATTGTGCCTTAGCACCTACAGGTTTTTGGGTGACAGTGAAGCAATTATTTTCTGTCTATCAATACAGAACCATTTCAGTTTGGTTAGTTTGGTTAGTTAGTTGTTCGGTTTGTTTGTTGTTAAAAAAACAAACAAACAAAAAAACCCCAAACCTGAAAAACCTTCACGCTATGCAGCATGATTTGAATAGCTTTAATGTTTCTGTGCTGGTTTCAATGACTAAGCGTTGAGAACATGAGGGTTTTTTTTGTCCTCCCCAAAATAAAGAAAGATACCAACGGCACAAAACACTCCAACAAGTGTTTATCTGCCTCTTTTGCTTCTTGGCTCTCCCAGCATCAGGAACAGGGAGACAGTCCCACCCTGCACCTGTCTGATCTAGGGAATTTCTGCCACCTCTTGACTTCTTCCCCGTTACACGATGTGGAGCAGCGCAAAGAATCAGAGCAGTTCACCAAGGTCATAATGCTTTGGACTGGATGGGATGTGCTGCTTTCTGTTTGCAGGCAGGTCAAAGCAGAGGGGAATAGTAAACCCAGAATGTCTTTTCCAAGACTCTGCTGGCTCTTTTCTATTTACACAGTTTCTATCACACTTATCACAATGGCATCTAAGCGCTAGTCAGTGTTAAAGATGACAATTACACTGATGGCTTTTCTAAACCTATTGAAGCCTGCCAGCAGTTGGCACATCTTCCTCTCAGCTGCTAGATACGGACTATGAGATTGCCAATAATTTCAGAGGCTGACAGACCAGCAGTGTTTCAGCCCCGGGACTGCCCAAATTTATACCCCTTTGGCTAGTGTCTCAGTCTATCAATTATAAGATTTCATCTCAGAATGCTTCTACATGCCAACTTTAATTGTTGTCAAAAAGCTGGTGTGTGTAGGTGCAGATACATTAGCACTGTCACAGTTTACAAAACAGCAGACAACAGTAGGATAAAGTAGGTGGAATTCCAGATACCTGTGGACAATTTATGACACTATGCAGCTGCATTAGGTTTCAACAACGTAATCTGAATACAAACAAAATAGACGTGGTTGGACTTTATTCTTATCTTCATTACACTTGTCTTTTAAGTTTGCTGAATGAAAAAAGGAAGTTATTTGTAGCTTTTTAGCCATCTTATCAAATTGTTGTTCCACGTATGTTAAACTTTTCCTTCTCTATTTAACGTATGCATCTATCATCCCTATACCTCAGTAGCAATATTCCAGTACCATTTACAAAGTACATCCTGAAAAAATATCTACTAATCAAAATGCTGATTTCCAAATGCTACCTTTGGGAGATTCTGAAATGTCCAGTTATGGAGTTAAGAAGTTCACCTTGCCGTGTAAATTTATATACGAGAATTTTCAAAATTTTCTCTCCAAAAAGTTAATGATCCAGACAATGATAGATTAACCCTGTTCACTCAGTAGGATATGGAAACATGAGGAAAGCCAGGTTTTAGTGCCAATGGGCTATTGTCTTAGCTGGTATAAATTTGCATGGCTTTATGAAATCCACAGTTACTTTCAGGATCTGAGGATCTTCAGAAACAAGTTAAAATTAGAGATGCCATTCCAGCCTATCTAAACTATTACTTTACACACAAAAAAACCCCCAAACAATCAGAATAATATAACAAAGAAGATCTCATGTACTACTAACAAAGCACACTGGATAAGCCCATATGAACACTTTTTTTCGGCATCTCAAAACCTCCCCCATTCACCACGATCATTCAAAACTTATTGAAAGTAGTCATAAAACAACATCAGTCAGCTCCCTCAGCCCTCATGGGTGCATCCTGCCAGGTCCATGGACTTATGGGTGTCTACTTTGCTTACATATCTATTTCTTAACATGATATAACCCTTTTTTTAAAAATTTGATTAGGGTTTTCCTCTGTTTACAGATATTTATCCACAGCAGATTACTATTTGGGTAAAGAGAACAGCCTTTGGTTTTTTTCTGTTTTGAATTGACCTTCCCCAGACATTGCATCATAAACCAGGGCTCTTTACTCAGGACTATGGAGGAAGGAGACTGCAAGACATGCAAAAGGTCTGAAAGACATTTGCTGCTATGTTGAGGAAAATAATAACTACATCTAAAAGCTAATTAAGACCAGGAAACAGAAAGTGTATTGTGGCTATATTTTAGTGTACCTGAAGCAGCTGCAGTGGGATCTTTGTAATAAATTATATTATACATTTAATTAATTTTTTACATTTGTCACAGAAACCAGCCCAAATAATGTCAAGAGAAGTTTTGTTGCCAGATTGCATGAAAGTAGAGTTGCATCTTTTGTCATCAAATATTTCCATAATCTGTGATGGGAGAAGGACAGAAAAAATGAGTGTACATATCCAGAGAAAAATCACTTTTTGTTGTTTGTCTAGGCAGATTTATGACCTATGCTATCCCTGAAATGTGGAAGTTCAACCTTCTTAGCACTTAACATATGCCTACACTGTTGGTAATACTATGGTTTTCAAAAATGCCCTAGATATGTCAGCCTTGAACATAACACCATGAACTCCTATTTGTTAATCTGAATTAATGAGCAGATGATGTCCAGCTAAGGCTGGAAAAAATAATAATCATATAGTGTTAAGGATGATTCATATAGTATCTTCTGTGGCATAAATCCTTTATCACAAAAATTGTCTATGTTCTTCCTACTTATGTAAGCATCCTTAATGTTTTTTAATGGTGTAAGGACAAAATTTTGACTAAACAGAGAAAACACAGCTATGTTATTTTTCTGGGTTCTTTTTTCTTGATTTTTTTTGTGTAAAATAATTGTTGACACCAGAAACCACATGGGTTTTGATATTTTTGTAGTTTTATTTTTATAAGAGCAGAAAGAATTTGAATATTTGTTATTTAATATTTTCAAAGTGCTTTGATATATTGCTAATCCATTTTAACACTTCTACAAAACATATGAGACTTACTGAGAAAAAATTAAAAATGTATACCATATTTCCTCCTACTCATCCATGCTGTTCAGTGTCTGAAATTCAATGCTTCCTTGTTTTTATGGTAATGGGGTGTTTTTAGCTGGTGTTATATTTTAATTACAGAGAGTTGTAGCAAATGAGTATTTCTTGGGACTTTAATTATTTCTCTCAAGAGACAGGGCACAGAAACAGTGCCTAGAGACATTTTTGTGTAAATCATAGTGCAATTAATGTTCTTCTAGTTTCAAAAACAGAAATTGATTGAAATATTTAAAGAAATAACTATTATAAGCAGTGAAAAAACCTAGACAATTATTTCTGTGATGATAAATATATAGCACTATTTTGAAAAGTATTTTTCTGAATCTAAAATAGTTTTATGCAGGTTCATTAAAATTATATTGCTACTTCATGTTACGTTCTGCTGCACAATATACATTTATAGTGGGAACATCCCCTCAGAAGTATGCATTTCTAAATCAGATGATGAACTTCAGGTTCACATTAACAGGTATAGAACAAAATATACAACCCTTCAGCAAAAGGAATTCTGGAGCATTAAACCATCACCACTCCCCACCTCTCCCTCACCCCAACCCCTTCCTAGTTCTGGATTGCTTCAGAGGTTGGAGCTGTTCATGGAATGTGGTGTACAGTAAAATTAGAGTCTTCTCAGTGACTTGTAATGTCTTCCTGACTGACCCATCTGACTCCTCATATCCCTTTCTTGACTCCATCTCACACTAAGGGGCTGTTCTTGAGTCTTTAAACATCTCTGTCATGATCAAGAAACACTGAAAAGAAGTATACAAATGAAAAAGGGAAGCTGACCATTCTTCTTGCTGTGTCTTTTATGACTGTGGGTCCCAGGCTGGGAAAGATTGTGTCTCAGAGATAATCATAATAATAATAATAATAATTAGTAAGGTAGCATATTTGTTAATAACTTGTGTATTTTTAAAGGCTTATTCATTTCCAGTTATGACTGCAGGGCTGCCTCTGCCATATTCAGGGTGAAATACCTGTATAGAAATGGCAGATCCCCTGCTTGCACTCTTTTCCCATTGAAAGGGAGAAATACACTTGGAAAATGTCTTTAGCTTTTGGAAATTTTTTCATAAACTCAGAAGCTTAGTTTTTATCATTTATTATAAGACTATTAACTGCTAGCACAATGAAGTCAAGGCAAATGAGTGTTCAACTGCTACTGTAACATGAAAATGAAATAAGAAGAATTTTATTGGATATTTTTTTGAAGCAGGAAAGGCTTTTTATTTGCTCAGTCCCTAACTCAAACGTGCTTAAGAGTTAAATTTATTGACTTTGACATTAAGCCTGTGAGTTGAAAAGTAACAAAAGAAGATTATTTAGAATAGGGTCATCATTTTCTCTGGGCTTAGCACCTGGAAAGAAAAAGTTCTGAAGATATATAAAGAACTCTGCATGGCATGTGCAGTGGTCATAGCTTTCCTACTGACATGACAGAAGTCCTCTGTACATTCATAGGTCAACTTTAAGCATAGAAGTTCCAGCACATATAGCAGCCTGTCCTTTCTTTTTCAGCTATGAGGTGTCCTTCAAACCAGACGCCTTCCCTTAAAAGTGTGTTACAAGGGCAGTTCCTGTGTCTTTGTTTAGATCATTATACGGATGTAGAGACAAAGAAATGCTTCTCATCATTTACAGGTGTCTGAAATGCTACATAAATATTAATTGATCAATTCACATTACAGACCCTGGTCAGAGAACCAATTATATATTTGAGCTGTAAAAGAGCTAAATACGTTCCTGAGTTTCCACCCTACTGTACATCCTAGAATTGCCAATTTACTTGCTTTTTATGATCTCAAAGAGAGACTGGGCTCATGCAGAGAAAGCAATTCTGATAAATACACCATTCTGAAGCTGCACTGCCTTATAAGCCATCAAAGCAATTTGAAAATCAATTTGATGTTTGACAGGGAGCCAGTGTATTCCCCTCAGGATACAACAGACATGCTGAGGCCACTTAGTGAGAGGAAAACTCTGACGATACCATTTCGCCAAAGTTGGAGTACCTGCAGTGTTTTCTCAGAAAAATCGTAGAATCAAATATAAAAGTCTAAACTAGAGGTCAAAGTTCAAAACACTGTGAACTTTAACATGTAAGATTAATTCTTGAGAGCAAGGATTTTTTCTTTGGGTTGTTTTTTTTTTTTTTTTAATCTGAAATGGTCAGTGTGTATCAGATTGCTGGTATTGATCAAATATTTCCTATTGAAAATGTGGTTTTGTTTTTCTGGCCTATTTTACATAGCTATTTTGTGAATTACATCAATGGATTTTTTCCTAGATGTCCAAAAACTCAACATATCTATAGTTATATTAAAGTCAGTGGTATTACTTTGAGTTGCATAAAGTGATGTATACTCCCATTGTCTATGCTTTTTGTTGAAAAGTTACAGCAAGTGTTTTAGTTTCAAATGAAAAAGGTGGCAATATGCTCATTGGTTACAAATATATCCCTTTGAAAGCATAGATTTTTAACACAGGCAGGAAAGATGAAATGTGTAGCATTCTTTTCAAAGCTATAGACAAGATAATGTCTGTAAACAGTCTAAAACCAGAACAAGTCTGTATTACTTCCCAAAAGACTTACTAATCAAGGATTGCTCAGGTCACCATTTGTCGTGGGTTAAGTAGAAGAGAGTTAATTATTTTCTCTTCTTCATAAATAGCTAGTAAGAGGCTGTGTTTTGGATTTGTGCTCAGCAGAAAAGCTGATAACCAATGTTTTGTTCTGCTGCCAAGGTCGGCAGACAAGCAAAGAGACACAGTCCAGCTGCTAGCCTGGGATTTGCTCTCAGGTTAAGATTGAGAACCAGACTAACCAATTGTTTATTCCATACCATACACATCACACCCAGTATATAGGTGAGGACCCTTCTGGGAGATTGCTCTCTTTTGCTTCCCTTGGGCTCTGGATCATCTCGCTTCGGGCGCCTGCATTCACTCTCCCAAGGCCTTCTCCTCCTCCCCTCACCCCACCCAGTACACCCTGGTAGCTCTTGAATCCCGGGACCCTTGTTATCTCCATTCCGTGAGTTTCGGGATCCTCCCTCTCCGGGGGGAGCATTACTGTGGCCAGGTGGTCATTTTCCCCCGCTTCAGTCAGCTCTCGGTTCTGGGACACTCGGGCTGTTATCTCTGTTCCTTGAGTGCCTCCAGGGATTCCCCGCCATTTGGGGGAATTGTGAATGCAGTTTCTGGGGATCATTAGCTGGCAACAGGCTGAGCCTTTGGTCATCGGGTGGGGGGACAGTATCATTGTGTATCACCCATTCCCTCCATCCTCCGGGGCTGTTGGCCGGGAGTGGGCTGGGCCTTTGGTCATCAGGTGGTGGGGGGGCAGTATCACTGTGTATCACATTGTGTATTTGTATATAGTATTATTTCCAATATTATTGTAGTTTAGTTATTAAATTGCCCTTATCTCAACCCACGAGTCCTCTTTGCCATTTGCCTCTTTAATTCTCTCCCCTATAATTGGGTGGGGGCAGGGATTGTGTGAGCGGGTGTGTGTGGTTTGGCCCCCAGCCAAGGGCTAACCCGTCACACCATTACAAACTGCCAAAACCTTATAAGTTAAAATTGTAGTTCAATAGACATCCTGCAAGGGTGATCAAAGCATCTTGTTGAGAAAACTTTTAAATCACAAATCAACAAACTACAAACTTTTAATTAGAAATTAACATATTAATGAAGAAATGGAAAAGCTTAGAAAAGATGTAAACATGTCCTTGCTGAAAGTGAACTTAATTGTGGATGACATTGGCATTCTTGATGATAACAATTTATCATAGTCATCCATAGACCACAAATAAGAATTTTAATGGACACACTGAGACATGGAACAGTTCAGGTATTTGTCCAAGGTCATGCAGGAAGTCTGTTGGAGAGCTAAGAATAAAACTGCTTCACTGTCCTATCCTAATACTATTTAGTTTTTCACGAAGTCATTCTTCTGCCACAAGATGAACTGCTTTCCTGTTACAAAACATAAAAACAAGTAAAGATCGTTTTGGCACCAGCTGGCATGAAGATGAGTATAAGGATAGTGTGTCAGAGACTACTCTGAATTTCCTGTCAACTAGACACACAGCATAATGCTCTTTGAACTTCTGTTGATTTACTGACATATATTTTCTCTTATTCATTTCCCATAGTCTGTCATTTAATTGGGGTAATTTATTTCTTGAGAGATGTAGCTTTTATTACACTTGGGGCCATCTAGCTGTATTTATCTTTAATGCTTCTGCAATGCTTCTGTGCTTAGCTATTTTTACAGAATTCCTAGGAAAAGATGGCGTCCTTTGTCATAAGGCATAAATCTTCTTCACAACGCCTTCTTGAAACTCTGAATACGTTCTTAGGGAAGAGAACCACAGCAGTAGTTGAGTTGTACAACAGTTAACATCGCTAACACTGTAAGACTGTGGCAATGGTGATTATTAGTACTATTGCAATAGTGCCTGACACGCTGCTGTGCAGTCCAGACCCAGAAAAAGATTTATAAGAAGCAAACTGACAAAGTGTGAGTGAGTTACCTCACCTGTTGTGCTGTTCTTCATTCTGTCAAAAAGAAAGGAGAATGAAAAAAGGCAAAGCCTTGCTACATAAATACAGTATAAAGCTAAGTGATCTGAACAAGGTTAAGATGTCCAATTAAGCACAGAGATTAGTTTAACAAGTTACAATTTTTATTTCCCCCATTTCCCAACCTGCATGCAGCTGCTTCTTCTTGCCTCTTCAAAATCAACAGTCATTCAGTCAGGTCAAGTTTGGGCCTGTAAATCAAATTATTGCTTTAGCAAGTCCTATTGAACTAACTGCTTTCACCTTTTGGTCTTCGTGCTAATGCATTTTCAATAATCATGCTAATTTAGATGAGAAGTAACTCATTCTGCTAGTGTGAATCAATGACATTTCCTTTGTGTAACTTTGCATACAGGCAGCCCAATGATCAGTGGCAAATGATCAGACCTTGATATTAAAAAAATATAACTAATACTATGACAGCTTATAAATTCACACAAGGTAGGGGTGAACAAGAAGACAAAGTATTGGCAAATCATTTAAATGGAGAGTCATCTAAAAAGGAACACATTTGTGTTCATAAGTGAAGTATAGAACTAAAATAGATGAGGCATCTTGTACAGCTCAGAGATTAGTTTTTATAATCAGTGTTCTAATGCAAATCAATAACCTGGTTCTTACTCATTTACTTCTGTAAAAAATAAAGTATTGAATAAATGTATCCCGTCACAGAAAGAATATGTGATGCAAAGCATCCTCAACATAACAAAAAAATGCCAGGTCAGATCCTGAAATACCTGTATGTACAGAATTGAAGTACAAGTAGGCTCCACAAAGACAAATCTATGTAGTGGGATTTTTCATTTGCTATTTTACATGACAAAGAACAATGTTTCCTAGCAGATCTTTACATAGCTAATAGCTCATGCTCTGCATAAATAAGGGTGAGGTCAGTAGGTCAAATTCCAGTAAGAACTACAAGCTTAATCCTGTCATGGGAGAGCAAGAGAGAATATCAGATGCACTAAATACTCTTTCCACTGTCAGGCAATCAGTAGTTCTCCAGGTAGTAAACTTGCAATGTTATTAAGTAGAGAAGCCAAAGTCCCCTGAGAAACTACAGAAATGGCAATTGTTAACAGAAATAATTTTAATGCTGAAATGCTGGGATGCTTAGCTTTAGCCTCAAATTCACAGTACTTGCATTGTCATTTTCTTTGTTCACATTTGAGCTGTTGGTATTCAGTATGAAATTAAAGCAGACATGTATGTAGTTAATGAAGAGATATTGTTCAACAAGCACTGGAGTAATCTCATTTAGTACATTTTTAATAAATTGCAAAAAAGGCAAGACATAAAAAAAAAAGCCATGAACATGATTTCTTATTATCAGTTACTGTCAAAAAGACCCTACATCACTGCTGAACATCTGGACAATTATCAATACAGTAGGCTCAAACTGAGGATTAAAATCTGACATGTTGCAAGTGCAGAATTACCAAGGTAATGAACTGTAAGTTTAAACACACAGAGTATATTCCGTTTGATGATGAAGTTCTTAGATCGCATTTCAGCTTATAATCTATTGAGAGAAAACTAGATGGCTGTTACAGCATGCAGGGAGGAAAGATATGATGGGAAGAGATGTAATTCTTTCATGTTCTATCTGCATTTTGTTCTTTCACAGAATCACAGAATGTTAGGGATTGGAAGGGACCTCGAAAGATCATCCAGTCCAATCCCCCTGCCGGAGCAGGAACACCCAGATCAGATCCCACAGGAACGCATCCAGGCGGGCTTTGAATGTCTCCAGAGAAGGAGACTCCACACCCTCTCTGGGCAGCCTGTTCCAGTGCTCTGTCACCCTCACTGGAAAGAAGTTTTTTCTCATGTTCAAGTGGAACCTCCTGTGTTCCAGCTTGAACCCATTGCCCCTTGTCCTATCACTGGATGTCACAGAGAAGAGCCTGGCTCCATCCTCCTGACACTCACCCTTCACATATTTATAAACATTCATTAGGTCACCCCTCAGTCTCCTCTTTTCCAAGCTGAAGAGACCCAGCTCCCTCAGCCTTTCCTCATCAGGGAGATGCTCCATTCCACCCTTCAAATAACTTTAGGAGTAACAAAATGCTTGAGCACTCTTTAAGAAGAAACCTTTCTATTCTGTGCACATGGCCCACTTAGTTGGACAGCAGAAAGGATGGGATATGGTATGTATGTATATGAGCAAACTTTATTATTGCCTTTGTAATAGTATTAACAGTGCCAGAAAAAACATAACCTGAGATTTAAGATTGGTACTTCTAATAAATTTAAGAAAGGAATACTGAGGTCTACCAAGCTGAATCACTTAGGGATAGCCTACACTACAAAGAAAAAAAGAAAAGAAAAAAAGATAAAAACAAGTCCTCAGAATGGCAAGATACAGCAATGTGAAAAGTTCTTTGCGTCTACCAGTGGAGATTTCAGGTACTGTTTGCTTGATGCTGCCCTCCTAACATGGGCAAAACATATCAGGGCTGCAACAGCTGTTTCCAAAATGAACAAATTGTTGGATAAGTACCTTAGTGGAAGGTTCAGGATGAGAACTGAATTTCTTCCTTTTAATAACATATCCTCCATTTAAAACTAAATCCAAACAAAGTGTGGAAATATAGATCAAAAATATTCATCCATCTTGATGTAAGGTTGGTTCAGTTATGTGGTTTCATTGATTCATTCTGGCCTAATTATTTTCAAGATAGTGACAGTGAACAATATTTTCTGTGAAACAGCTGCTGCTGGAGTCCTTGCTAGCTAGCAAATTCAGCAGAAAGTGTGTGTGCCAGAGCTGCGCTGAGAATCTGTGTATGCCACAGCACGTCCATCTGCTATATACAACACATGCCAGTCTCTTCAGTGTGCACTGGGAGGACAAGGATGGAGTGCAGGGAAGTAGAATTAAATGCAGAATATAAATAAGACATATCTTATACAGTTACCACACCCTTTTTTTTTGTTGTTATACATCTTTTCACATTATTTCTTCTTAAGGTCAATGGTCATATGCCATTTTCTAAGCACAAGATATAAACAAGTAACTTTGCACTAAGGTGAGTTATTCATACTATGCAGACTAGTACCAAGCGTTCTAATTTCCTGAAGTAAGCAGGATTAGAACTGCCAACTTCTGCTATGTAGCCCTGCTTCTGTGGGCATGATTTCTGTCACACATTTCAACAACAGAAATCTGGTCTTTGAAATTCTGATATTACACAGAAAATAGGACAATCTAAATCAACCATTAAAAATGAGACAGACTCTGTAAAATTCATATATTGATGAATCTCTTTTTGCATCTGCATGGTCCCACTGGAGATAGCTATTAGTGTATGTAGCAGCCAGTTCTGTGTATAGGTCAATGAAGAAACAGTGGACCTGTCTAGAAAAGGACAGTCTTACCAACCAGCCAGTCAACAGCAGCCTGTTTCGTGTCCGGAGAAAGCCTGCATGAGTAACACTTGAGTAACTGCTTACTGCTAGGCAACCGTGTACTAGAGCTTTACATGATTATTAAGATATGAATTTTTGCTTTGTCCATCTGGGAAATTCTTCAGTTAAGACACATATCTTAGACATATACAGGTGGGAAATTATATCTCTCAGAGGTTGTACAGAAAATTCATGACCATAAATCCCAAGAAAGAGATGCAATCACTTTGAAACTCTTGCAGAAAAGCAATATCTAGCTCAGTCACACCACTTAGGCACAGCCTTGCACTGTGAAAGTACAGTGTTTCAGAAGAGGCACAGGAGGGTATTGGTGAGGTAACCAGCTCACTCGCACTTGACAGGAGCCCCCGTCTTCACTGGGGGTTAGCATGGATACCAGGCAGAGCCAAAGAGCTTTTGTCGCCTCTGCGTTTTTTTGTTCATTTCAGGGTTTCACCTTGGAAGGTTACAGAAAGTGGTGCCTGTATTTTAGGTTGATTTCAACAGGCTTCTCTGAGGGGCTACATTGATTTGTTGTTTGTGTTACAGTAGGAAACAACCTTGGTGCAGCCTGGTAGCAGGGTTTGTTCAAGGATTTCTATCACTTCATTATGCAAATTTTTGTGCAAGAAATTAAATGCAAATCAGTTTGGTCAGTGGTTTTCACTCCAGTGTCTGTGTTTTATGTAGACAGCACTCATTTGTGAGCAGAATTTATCTTTTCCAAAGGGATATTGCACCTAAAAATGAGGCTCACATTCAGTGTTCATCTCGTTCTCGTATGAGAACAGTTCTGACTGATTGATTTCAGTGGCAGATTTCAGTCTGAAGGGCCTGAGTTAAAACAGAGCTATAATTTTCTGGGCTAGCTTTTCACTTTTTGTTCTCTTGGGCAGGCCAAGCATCTTTTTAGGTAAGTGCAAGCAACTTGGCTTAGAATATGAGTTTCATTTTATAATAACATCAGCTGCACTGTTTAATAATTATTGTTTTCATATTTAAACATATAAATATTTTTAAACTAAATTTTCTGTATGTGTCTTAAGTAAAAATTTAATAAAGGAAATGTAAGCTAAAATGCTTATTTAGATTAACTTATTAACTCAAAGTCATAGAACAATTTCTTAAAAAAATGCTGATCAGCAGCATTTTCAGTTCATACCTGATTAAAATGCCGTCCTTTGCCCAGAGACATCTCTTCTAGTGTAAATATTCTTTCACTATCTTTGGGGCAGTTCACAGTGTTTTCCCACTCTCTGCAGATAATTCACACTACAGTGTGATGTCCATTCTATTGTCTCACCATACATACTAAGAGAGTCCCATGTTCTGATAGCTGTCATTGCAATCATCCTCCTTTCACAATTATCTTTTTCATCTGAGCATAAGATGTAGAGATATCAGTGTTGTGATAAAGTGTCGCAGAATAATTTTTTCTCTCTCTTATTGACTTAATCCTGGGAACAAAGGTATATTCCAGTTTGAATCCTGTCATAAACAGTTTACAATTAACTTTCCCTGCAGGCTCAAACTTCATTTATAGAATAAACAGTACAGACTGGCACAGGTTGCCCAGAAAATTTGTAATCTCCCACACTGGAGACATTCAAAAGCTGTCTGGACATGGCCCAGGGCACCCCACTCTAGGTGTCCCTGCCTGAACAGGAGGGTTGGGCCAGGTCACCTCCAGCCATCCCTTCAATCATCAGCCCTTCTGTGATTCTGTAATATTGAGTTTGCATTTGAAAACTGCTTAACATTGCCTTCTGGAACAAAAAATTCAGGATTTTTTAGAAATTTATTTTCTTTGCCTGAGATTAGTTAACAGTACTTTATGAAATATCTCTGAGCTGGAAAAGAATCCAAGACAATGGCTTCTGAGCAAATACATCAGCCATTTC
>VZTO01021298.1:173323-191596 GCA_013400615.1 Syrrhaptes paradoxus
TTATACATCTTTTCACATTATTTCTTCTTAAAGTCAATGGTCATATGCCATTTTCTAAGCACAAGATATAAACAAGTAACTTTGCACTAAGGTGAGTTATTCATACTATGCAGACTAGTACCAAGCGTTCTAATTTCCTGAAGTAAGCAGGATTAGAACTGCCAACTTCTGCTATGTAGCCCTGCTTCTGTGGGCATGATTTCTGTCACACATTTCAACAACAGAAATCTGGTCTTTGAAATTCTGATATTACACAGAAAATAGGACAATCTAAATCAACCATTGAAAATGAGACAGACTCTGTAAAATTCATATATTGATGAATCTCTTCTTGCATCTGCATGGTCCCACTGGAGATAGCTATTAGTGTATGTAGCAGCCAGTTCTGTGTATAGGTCAATGAAGAAACAGTGGACCTGTCTAGAAAAGGACAGTCTTACCAACCAGCCAGTCAACAGCAGCCTGTTTCGTGTCCGGAGAAAGCCTGCATGAGTAACACTTGAGTAACTGCTTACTGCTAGGCAACCGTGTACTAGAGCTTTACATGATTATTGAGATGTGAATTTTTGCTTTGTCCATCTGGGAAATTCTTCAGTTAAGACACATATCCTAGACATATACAGGTGGGAAATTATATCTCTCAGAAGTTGTACAGAAAATTCATGACCATAAATCCCAAGAAAGAGATGCAATCACTTTGAAACTCTTGCAGAAAAGCAATATCTAGCTCAGTCACACCACTTAGGCACAGCCTTGCACTGTGAAAGTACAGTGTTTCAGAAGAGGCACAGGAGGGTATTGGTGAGGTAACCAGCTCACTCGCACTTGACAGGAGCCCCCGTCTTCACTGGGGGTTAGCATGGATACCAGGCAGAGCCAAAGAGCTTTTGTCGCCTCTGCGTTTTTTTGTTCATTTCAGGGTTTCACCTTGGAAGGTTACAGAAAGTGGTGCCTGTATTTTAGGTTGATTTCAANGAGTTTCATTTTATAATAACATCAGCTGCACTGTTTAATAATTATTGTTTTCATATTTAAACATATAAATATTTTTAAACTAAATTTTCTGTATGTGTCTTAAGTAAAAATTTAATAAAGGAAATGTAAGCTAAAATGCTTATTTAGATTAACTTATTAACTCAAAGTCATAGAACAATTTCTTAAAAAAATGCTGATCAGCAGCATTTTCAGTTCATACCTGATTAAAATGCCGTCCTTTGCACAGAGACATCTCTTCTAGTGTAAATATTCTTTCACTATCTTTGGGGCAGTTCACAGTGTTTTCCCACTCTCTGCAGATAATTCACACTACAGTGTGATGTCCATTCTATTGTCTCACCATACATACTAAGAGAGTCCCATGTTCTGATAGCTGTCATTGCAATCATCCTCCTTTCACAATTATCTTTTTCATCTGAGCATATGATGTAGAGATATCAGTGTTGTGATAAAGTGTCGTAGAATAATTTTTTCTCTCTCTTATTGACTTAATCCTGGGAACAAAGGTATATTCCAGTTTGAATCCTGTCATAAACAGTTTACAATTAACTTTCCCTGCAGGCTCAAACTTCATTTATAGAATAAACAGTACAGACTGGCACAGGTTGCCCAGAAAATTTGTAATCTCCCACACCGGAGACATTCAAAAGCTGTCTGGACATGGCCCAGGGCACCCCACTCTAGGTGTCCCTGCCTGAACAGGAGGGTTGGGCCAGGTCACCTCCAGACATCCCTTCAATCATCAACCCTTCTGTGATTCTGTAATATTGAGTTTGCATTTGAAAACTGCTTAACATTGCCTTCTGGAACAAAAAATTCAGGATTTTTTAGAAATTTATTTTCTTTGCCTGATATTAGTTAACAGTACTTTATGCCCCACTCTAGGTGTCCCTGCCTGAACAGGAGGGTTGGGCCAGGTCACCTCCAGACATCCCTTCAATCATCAACCCTTCTGTGATTCTGTAATATTGAGTTTGCATTTGAAAACTGCTTAACATTGCCTTCTGGAACAAAAAATTCAGGATTTTTTAGAAATTTATTTTCTTTGCCTGAGATTAGTTAACAGTACTTTATGAAATATCTCTGAGCTGGAAAAGAATCCAAGACAATGGCTTCTGAGCAAATACATCAGCCATTTCCCTTTGCTGCAGAATTACTGAGCGCAGAAATTTCACAACAACTTTCGAATTGGTGTGGTGCTTAGTCAGACTTCATATGCAATAACAACTCCACGTCAAAGCAGGAGAGTTAACATACTCCCTACATTCAAGGCTATTCTGGCTCACAGCTATGTCATGTCACTGTTAATGCATACACTTGGGAAAGGGGAAGAGGCAGTCAGACTATATGTTTATTTCTAACATTCCTTTAGATCTTTAAAAATCTTGTTTAAGTCTGTCTTCTACATATCAGCGATTTTACTCTGAGCTGAAAGGACTCTTGAAATCAGTCAATGACCAATTTTTCTTTACTGCTTCACTGCATCTTTTTTCTCTTCATTTTCTCCAGCCATTCTGACATGTAGCTTTGTCCGCATAGCACTGACCCTCAAGCTCTCTTCTGCTTTTACTCCCAGTCCAGAACTCACTTCCCAGCCTCCAGTACTGCCCTCATTCATGCTCTTCTTGAAACACCATAAAAAGTCCGTTGCCACAGCTGTTAACATGACACTTCCTTCTGGCATAAAATGCTCATCCTAAATTTGCACAATCTTTTTCTTTCACTTGAAGTAGAAAGCCTAAATATATAATGTAGGAGGCTTTAGTTAACACTAAACACTTTAGTTAAACTGTCTTTTGCTATTTTCAGTATCTGTCACATACTTTTCAAATACTCACAATTCAGCCGCTTATGAATAAGCATGCTGAATAAGCATGAAGAGCTATGTCTCAGAGAGAATCCAATGTGAAAAGCCTTACCCAGTTGAGAAAAATGTTGTTTTACTTTGAAAATATGATTTTTCTTAATGTTTTCTAACTTGTAAACCAAATTAAGTGAACAGTTATAATGGCCATAAGTGGCCATAGTGGAGTATAATTTGTATCTGGGGGTTTTTTATTTTATATTTTTAATACTGCATGTCACTAGTTCCTGGCATCTCTAATGAAAAAAAATGGGGTTCTGTTACGTTAACTGTCATACTTTCAAGGCCAATTATGCAGCTGTATATGTCAGAAATCATAAACAATTGCTTTTACAGTTACATGTATATTTTTGAGTCCATATCGCTCCAACACACCCACTCTTTCTTTTCTTTTTTGTCTAGATTTTCCATTAAGTCTTTTGCATGTCTCAAATGTACTGAGTTATGTTTTCTTCCTAGAAAATGTCACCATCTGAAAATAGGACCCATAGTGATTTGAACACTGAGGTGACGATTTCTAAGAACCTTGGCATACGTTTATCTTCAAATGTCTGACATACATTATGAAACCACTTTACTGTAACATTTTTCATGTAACTTAAAGGCTGAAATGTGCTTGTTTCCCAGTTCTCTTTCCCAATTGGCCAACTCTAATGAGGGTAGAAGATAGCACAAAATGAATCCATTCTCACAAGACATTAACAAGGAATGAGCACTAGAACAAATGTAATCATTTCTTTCTCTTGGGATCACAGATGCTTTCAGGAGACAATAATGAAAGCGTTTTCCAAAGCTCAGTGACTGTACTGATGTGCAAGTTCATCTAGGCACAAGAGAAGAGCCTTGCAACGAAGCACAGAAATTCTGAAATCGTAAGCACTTTCTGCCAGGTTGACCTTCACAATCTGACAAACTATTTCAGGAGACAGAGACTCCAACTACGAGCAGTGGAAATCATCAGAAGCTATGAGAGATTGTACCCTGCAAGGGAATGTGACAGTCTGACCTTCTGACTTATCGATCCCAACGAGCCTGGACACTCAGAGCCGTGATGAAAACCATCATCAGCCAGTGTAAGCTGTAGCAGGCCAAAATAACACGACAATTTGACCTTCCGGCAGGACCTGCCCAGGAGGCTCTCCTGTTATGAGCAAAAGGAATGCTCCCATTTGGTCAACATTTAGGAAAGGTAGACGGGGAACAGGGAGACAGAACTGCTGTCTTTAAGCACCTACTCTTACACTTAGAGAGAAGCCCTGCTTTCTCTAATCAGAAATCATTACAGCACTTTTTTTCTATTGCATAGTTTCACTCTGTCATCGGAGAAGAGTTTAGCATCTCATATGTTGCAATCCTATAAGCTTTTTGAAAAGAAGTCACAGAAGAATTAACTTCGTATAATTTCATTCAGGTCTGAGTATAAATATTATATGTAATATTACGTATAAAGCTCCACTTTATAATACAAAACTTCTATTCTAAAGTTCCACTTCAAATTCCTGTTGAAAAAGCAATGCTGTTATAAACATACTATTGATTTCCATTAATTAGGAAAATGAATAAAAACCCTACCATTCTGCTTACCAACAGTTGTGAATCCTGCGTGATTCCCTGTTTACAAACATCTTGGAACAAATGGACACACTAAACAGGCCACTTACTCTATTAAGGTTATAGCCAAAAGGCAGAAGCACACACATACTTCAGATTTTGATATTCTTTTTCTCAGTCACAGGTTATGGTGATTTGGTTTAGTTCTGGTCATACACCTTGGCTCAGTGTACTGCAAAAGCTAAGCAGCAAGAAGATGGAATTTGGGATATACCTTCTTGGGGGTCTGCACAGATAGAGAATTGTCTTTTATGGTTGGTTGAGGTCTACTTTATAAGTAAGGCCATTACTGGTAACAGTCCTGGGAGGGACCAGGTAGAACAACGGCAACGGTAAGGGTGCCAGGAAAGGTTGTATTTGATCCTGTTCAGGCATGGCACATTATAACGCATGGTATACTCAGAACAGATTGCATAATATTAGCTCCAGTGGACAGTTTTATTTTGCTAGATGTCAAAATATACTGCCTGATTACAGATGTTTGTTTTGAAAAGGTATAAGAATAAGCTGAATAACTTGAAAGACCTTTTTCACTGATACTGAAGCCACATTTCCGCAATGTAAATATACCATGGATCCTGTATCAAGTAGTGAGTTCACTGTGACCAGATACTTGAGGTTTTATGTCATAAAAGACTTCATTGTGGAGGGTACATATGAAATCATGTCCACAAAACAATCTTGCAGAAATAAATAATGAGAAGCAGAATCAAATTCCAGAGAAATGAAACCGATGAGATCTGCATGGCCATTTTCAGATTTCCTTTTTTTACTTGGAATGATCAAGAAACATTATCTTTTGACAGAGTGAAAGATGTTGCCTTATAGCCGTAGTACGGATTAGAGAATCCAGCTAGACAGAGATCTAGACAGCTAGAGACATATGTAGCTGTAATTAAAGTCTGTTTTTTTTCAGTCTCACTTCAGGATGTGTATTGTCATTTCATCCATGTGTTAGGCTGAATCAAAAAAATGCACAAAAGATAAAAACAATAAAAGCACTAAACAGGGAAGAAGCAATCCATATGCAGCACGGAAGCAAAAACAGATGAATGCAATGAGAAGTTTCAAGGACACACCGGATACTCAGTCTTTATTAAAAAGGTTTCAATGTCCTGGGCAGGTGCAGAATCGTTATAAAGAGAGGTAGGGAGCCGTTTTAATTTTATAGAGACAGAGTCATTTAATGTTATCAGTTGCCGTGTGGTACACAAAATATCAAAGAGTATTTTAAGTCGTAAGTTAATACTTAAATATTAAAATGCTAATTAAATACTAGTGAAATACTAATAAAACACAATCCAATCCAAAACAAAACAAAACACTTCCTTAGGAAGGAAATAACACGACGTTAATTTAGCGTATATGATCCAAATAAAAAATAAACATGTAATTTTACAAGGACTGAGTAGTTTAAAACTAGGGCAATGCTGTATGATTTTATTTTGAGGGTCAGATTTATTGCCATAAGAAAGAAAGTTGGTCCCAAAGGAATAAATCTACAATACAAAAAGTGCTGCTAGGAATAAAAGCTTCTGCACTGATTTACTAAACTACCTTTATTCTTTTTTCTCCAGGTCTTTTTTTTTTTTTTTCTAACCACGATGAATTAAAAATATAAATGAGAAATTTAGCTGCAATTTCGAAATCAATGGGATGATCAAGAGGAGTCTGCAGAATTTGTTTCCTTGACCTCAGTGTTGCCTTTGGTAATCCATTTGAACAGGGTTCCTGTGTAATGGCAAGAGACAACTGGAAAGTGCTAAAAGAATTGCCACAATTTATTATACATATGAATTAAATAGACAATGTTTAATTTTGTAGGTCTTCTTTCAGAATCATTTTCTATTTGATTGAAAAACTTCAACTCTGCTTTTCACTAAGGGAAATCACTGTGACAAGACAAGCCTAACTACTTCTCTCCTCTCTTTCCCGCACCTCCCCCACCTTTTTTCTGTATTTAATGTTAAATACATTGACTATTCCTTTTTAGGGTCAGTGAAGGCAGACTGACGACTGCAAACAGAATTCCATAAACAATAAATTAGATTTAGATTAAGCTTTCTTCCGTTATTTTTTAAGATTGTGATAAGAACTGCATGAGCTCAGAGTACTGAAATTAAACAAAAGCTATCTTTCATGCCTAGCGCACAAAAAGAGACCTGAAATACACTTTTCAAATGGTTTCAGGAGAACATTGCTTGAAAATCAGATGCTTTCTTTAAAGGCCAGAACCTTACAATATGGCAATATGGTAAAATGTTCCAGAAGTGGGGTGCCCAAAACTTGATCTGTGGTCAACACTACATAACCTAATAGGCCAATCTGCAACGAGTCTGTCCCCGCTTTTTATCAGAGTCGTAGGAGCGGAGTGTAATTCAGGTTCAAGAGACAGCTGGTCCAGCTACTCACTCAGAGCATGGTCACCTGTGAGGTCAGACAAGGTTTCTCAGAACTTTATCCAGTCAATTTTTGCAAACCTTAAAGCTTTCTTTTGATTATCCATTTTAACAGAGTTCCTGCTGTCATTAACAACAGACAAACAGAAAATGGTGCAGTAGTGACATAACTTTATGCGTTATTAAGTAGACAATGCTTAATTTTGTAGCAAGCTCTTAAAATGGCAATGGAAAAATTGCAGCTCAGCTTTTCAATCAATAACTTCTTAACAATTATTTTGGTTACTAAAAACACATTAAGCAAGCTTGGACTGCTTGTTTAGGAACAGCTTGGTTACCCTCAGTAAACAGTGTGTCATGATATGAAGAAGAACACTTCTTAAAGCATCCTATATGCAATCATATTCCACCTCTTGTGATTAAAATCCCATAGATAGTAGCATTTGCATTATTGTACAATGAAGTACCTGTGAAGCTGCTTCTGTATAATTTAATTAGCTTCAGAGAGGCAAAGAAATATTTTTCTGGGATTCTTTGGAAGCAGGATCTAAACTGTCTTTATGAAGACAAGTATTAAAATCTCCTGAAAAAGTAGAAAAGGGAATACACTTTTGATAATGGACATTAATGAAATACTTTTTATGATTATAAAACAATAAGAGTGCAAGCTTAATGTTATTTTTCCTAAAGTTTGGATTGTTAACCTTATTAATTTATTCCTTTTTATCAGTCTCTGCCTACTAAGTTCAATACATTCTTCAGAATTGAAATAGGTACTCTTCTTCCTTCTTATTCATGTTGCTTGAATTTAGTCAACCACAGGTTCTCTGAGGCAGACCTCAGCTGAAGCAAATCTTCAGAAAAACAAAACAAAGCAAAAACCTACAAGAAAAACAAATCAGTTTTACTGATAGCTGAAAGAAACATTTCTGGCTCTTGTAGAAGCTACCATGCCTATCAAATTTTCAGATCACAGAATCATAGAATCACTAAGGTCAGAAAAGACCTCAAGNCTCACTACAACCTCCTTTAGGTAGTTGCAGAGAGTGATAAGATCTCTCAGCCTCCTCTTCTCCAGACTAAACAACCCCAGCTCCCTCAGCCGCTCCTCACAAGACCTGTGCTCCAGACCCTTCACCAGCTTCGTTGCCCTTCTCTGGACCTGCACCAGCGCCTCAATGTCCTTCTTGTGGTGAGGTTACTCTGAATTTCTTATAGATCTGCTTTCTCTCATTTTTTTCTAAGCAATACAATCCCTTGATGGGTTTTCCTAGTGTAAGAGTTCCTGTGTATAAAACAACAGATTAACAAAGCAGATAACTTTAAAGAAATATAGTATTTGATACACCATTTAGAAACTGAAAGTCAGAAAATAATTTAAAAACAATTTTATTTTGTTGTTGTTATTAAAGAAATTACTGCATCACTTTTAATGTGGAAAAAGTACATGAAGACATTCAAGAAATGCCCTCTTAGAATGGCAGTTGTATGACAATTAACACATTGAGGGACATGATTGTCTTGTTCACTGTTGCCATATGAAGCAAAAGATTGGAAAATGGCAAATACTCACTGAAGTAAAGGAATAAGTGAGCACTGAAAGAAATTAATAATGTGAACTGAACTTTTCATTCCATCACACACTAACATAACAACAGCATTGATCCTTCTGGAGTTTTACATTAGATGTGTCACTGCAGATCATTCTGCTTCTGGAGAAGGGCAAACTTGTAAAAGGTGATCACATCTATGACAACTGTGTGTTAATCAAACAAATCAAACTCCAGAAGTGGAATACAAAATACTCTTTCAGTATTCAAAGAGACACTAGGAAAAGAGGAAAATCTCATTCAGTACCATAATACCATGCTATAAATTGATATTATGTCACTGCCAACCGTATTTGCCTAGGTGAAGCTTTTTTTTAATAACCCGTGAATACAGAGGCTGTACTTTTCTGGAGATCTTTGTGAACACCATTCAGATAGTTAAATTACAGTACTTAAGTGTAATTTCTTTTCTCCTCCAGGCATTTACAGCAATACTATCTCTTTCACTAGGCTTTCAGGAAGTATGCATAAAACCAGTATTGTTAATTACATGCGAAATGAAGGTATGAGATCTTCATATATTACTTCTTACTTTCTCACTTGTATATCTTCCAATCTATTGTAACTATGAGTTAAGAAAATCCTAATGCAAAGTGAAAAGGACATAAAGTGCTAACAATCTCCCTTTGATCTTTCACGGCTTTCTCAGGTCTTTCATCCATTCAGAACCTGATTCTGCAAACTTTTTTTTTTCCCCATTACAGCAGACTACTCAGCAGAATCTCAGTGAAATTAATTATACTATTTCTGTACAATATTTTATTTCAGATTTAAAAGGGAAGTTACTAACAAATTACATTTTGTATAAATAAAGGTCATTACCTGCAATTTTAAAAAGCATGCAAAATTTTATGGCTTGAGAAGAAAATATTTTGGACAATTTAAGCATATTTTAGAAACAACAGAGGCAGCAGATTTCGTTGTCTTGTTTTCTTATCATCTTTAATCTATGAACATGTTAAAAATACTACAGTCAAAAAAGTTTGACAATAAAAAAGGTTCAGTAAAATTTCATTTTTTTTTTTCAAATGGGGACATGAAGCAAGTTACTTGTATTATTCTCACTTTAAACCTGTCAAATAATTATCTACAAGAAATCCTTGCATCATGACAGATAGATAGATAGATAGATAGATAGAATTTGTAGCAAAAAAAAAAATCCCTTTAAATCCTTTCTTGTGCACAGATATTTTTTTGTTCCGGTTATAGTATAGCTACCTTTTTAATGACATTTCTTTCAAAAGGCTGAGTGCAAAAGTAACTTATTTTCATTAATATGATACACCAAGTCTGGATGCCACTTCTCTCTATAAAAATGGTGTTAGCAGAACGAAATGGCTATTTGGGGCTAAAAGATGTTTTTTGACACTATTTTTGTTCTGTACTCTGGTTTTATACCTAAACCAAAAAGAAAATTATTTCCTTCAAAAATGCTGGCTTAATAGTTCCATTCCTGGAAAAAAAATGTGTTTTTTTATAATATCCAAAATAACAATCTCAAAGAGAATATAATGCTGCTTCTTCTCTCTGATTACTGAACTCCTACATCTGTCATCAATAAAACAAAGAACTTAAAGAGAAAAAATCCAGTTCTCAGTGCTGATTTTACACTGTTAAACCTCTATAAGCACTTATGAAAACTCCATTACTGCCAAGTCATTCCATCATGATTAATTTTATTGCAAAGCTTAATAAATGAATTAAAAGTGATTAAACAATTACTTTACTATGTTAACTAGTAAGCTTTAAATACAATCAGACATAATTTTAGGAAGTAAATCCATAGTAGATTTCTGGAATTAAACTCCTAACCCTTCTACAAACATTTTAGTTTTCATAATAGAGATGCATTCATATAGGATGTTAATAAATTACAGTGGCTAAGAATTAAGTATGCACACCTGAGGAGTTCTTAAGTGCATTTAATTCCGTGGAAGGCCTGGACATACATAAAAAAGTAAATCCTCCTCTCTTTCCCCCTGCGCACCACTTCTGCTGCATTTATATAATGGAGACTAAGATGGATTGATGGCTTTGGCATGGGAGTAGTTTACACACAGAACTCACATTCCCCCTTCTCCCATCCCATAATTTAAACTCTGATGACATAATTCTCTTTTTGCCTTCCCTATCTGTATTTTCACTGGGTTTTTTTGACCATATTGATGATACTTTATGTTTTTCCTAGATCTGGCATGTTTTTGTATAGCAAATACAAAGCTATAAAGAAAATTCTATGTCTACTTTCTTAAATGTTAATACCTTTTTGCCTAACATTCTCTAAAAAAAGTCACCAATATGCTGGGAACTTTGTTGAGTGGAAATGTCATTGGAGACATAATACTGGGAACAAATTTATTTCTTCATAAGGTAACTCATATAGATCATCAAAAGTCATACATTGCTTCTTTTTGCCTTGAGTCTACATTTAAATTCTAGGATTTTCTTGTAAGTCTTAGTAGCAGATGAAGGGCTAATAAGTCGACCTGACATTTTTAAGCAAATCTTAACTATCTGGATTCATATATCAAACTGTCTTTGGATGGTGTGAATCAATTTATCCAGTAATCTGTTGGTTTTGTGATATGGGTGATGGAATTACTGCTATTTCACTTGCCTTATAAACCAAGATCTGGTGGAGAGACCTTGGTTTTCGGCAAGACAGCATGACTTCACATGAGGCATGACTCTGTTTCCTTACTGATGTTTAAGAAAAAAACACATTTTCTTGAAAATTAATTCACATTGCTCATGATACTGCAGATTTTGTAATAAACAAGCTTCCCTTCAAAAGTTGAAGGCTTCCTCAATAAAATCTAAAATCACTTCTCTCTTCCTCTCTCAGCCAAGACCAAAACTGAATCCGAACTTTTCAACTGCTGTGGTTCATATTCCTCTGATTAAAAAAGTGTTGTACAGTACCCCATGTTTGCATGACACGGTGGGAGAGTTAATATAAATATAAAAAATATTTTATAGAAGTGGAAAATAATTATCTGTTTCCTTGTGACCCTTCTTGTCTGGAAATTATTTTGTACTACTAAGACCAAAAAAACAAACAAACAAACAAAAGAACAAAACCTAAACAGGTCCCCCTCTTCATTATATTTTTAAGCTATTTTGTAATTTCCAGCTGGCAGCTTCTGCTGAAAAATGAGTGAATAGTCTTTACCTTATTTTTCTATAAAAACTAGGTACTTGTGCAATTATCTGAAAACTTAACCACCTGGGGGCACCTTTAAATTTGTGAGTGTATTTTTTCCTGTGTAAAATTTCACTTGAAATTTAAAGTTCTTCACCTGCCTTTGACACCTGGCAGCTCGAAATCTCTCTCTTCGCTAAACCCCACTGAGAACTGTAAACCAGGAATTCCTCAAACTACCTCACTTGAAGGAATCAATCCAGCAAATGTCACAAGGTGACACATACCTTATGTGTTGTGGTCACACTCCAGAGACTGACAACTCACCTCTGAACGATCAAGAAATGTGTTTCTATGAGGTCCTGAAATACACAGATGTAAACCTTGCGTTTAAATCTTGCATCTAGGTGATTTTCTCCACTTAAGAAGGGAAGACCTCTGTGAGGAAAATTGGCACCGTAAACCAGCTTTTGTTAAAATGCTGTTTCATATTTTATTCCATGCCTAATTTCCAATGCTTTATAAGAGAATGTATTAAATGTTTACAATGCCAAGAAAATATATTTTATTACTTCTGCTAAGGGAGTGAGAATTGTGAACGGCTGCTTCTTAGGTAGCTGTGTGCAGTAACCACAGGTAGAAATCTAACTTTCTGAAACACTCTGAAAATACTGAATTCTGGCCTTTGCTAGAGAAAAAGAATAATGAAATGCAGAAAAAGGCTGTTTACTTTGATTCAACATCCTTTAGCTTCGTTACACAGGAGCCTTTGAGGTGCTTTAAGCTGACAAATGCTTCATAATAGAGTAAAAATGTTGTCAGGTGTAATTATCACTCTTGAATAGGAATAAATGAGGCAATAAAAATTTCAAGGCACAATAGAAATGGTCTTATTCACTGAAAATAATCTTTTGGATATTAAAAAAAATCAATATGTAGCTTTAGAAATTCTAACCAATACTTAAGAAACCCTAAATTAATAAGAGCTGTTATTGATTACTTAGTTGAATTGTTCAGTTCCACTGACTTTAAATGGTATCAAAATGGGTACTTTTTTTTTTTTTTTTTTTTTTTTTTGGATAAAATAATTCNAAAAAATAATCCCTGCATGCTCTGAACTACAGCTGAAAAGATTCGTCTCTGCAGCAATTAGAAGTACAGGCTCTATATGATGAGTTCAGCTCAATTATGGTAAAACTGAGTGAAGTCTGCAATGCAGACAAGACCTGTATGGGGTATTCAGCAGTTCAAGGACTGAACCATCCAATTTACTGAAGATAATGAAAAGTGTCATAATAATTCCCACTGCAAAAGCTCATGTGGAGAGGATCTTTCATTGATGACAAACATATGGACTGACAAAGGGAGCAGGTGTGAAATTGACTTAGTTAAAGCAGCGTTTCAAATCTAGGCTAACTTCCCTTTGATATGTCAAAGTAGTCTCAGTTCTGCCCTGAAAAATCACACAGTACTTAGGGTCACTAATAGTCATCACAATCATACTTAGGGCTTGCATAGGACTTTATGTTTTCAAAGCCTTGTACAAATTCACATTTCCATCTTATTTATATCTTGCAATTGACGCACAAGATGATCACTGAAATTGTACACACTTTTTAGAGTGACAGGGTTTCATTTATTTATCATTTTTAAATGAGAAGGAAAGGTGAGGAGAGGGTATGAAGGAAAGCTTGGTTGCAGATGGAGCTACCAGTCCCTCCTGTTGCCTATCAGCTCAGCTTCAGCAAGAGCAGGAGTATCTGGAGTTAATACTCTTCTCCTTTTAGGAGTGAATTAGGAAGAGACATTGGTTCCTAACTCATCTTCCTCCTAATCCTACCATACAACCGCACGGAGGGGAGGAAGATACGGTGGTAAAGAGAGGTGGCACAATGCTAGTTACAGAGTTGAACACAGGGAACGCAGGAAGTCTTGAATGTCAGTTACAGAAAACAGAATCTTGAACAGGCTAAAAGAGCAAACCAGGACAGAGAAGCCAACTCAAACATCCAAGAACTGTGAAGAAAATCAGTTTCGCAGTTGCACAAAGGAACTAGAATGTGGGTTGTCTGCTCCTTGCAATCAGACACAGATGTCATACTGAGAAAAAGGGGGAGAAATAAGAATAGGATTTGTTGCTCTTACTGAGCTAGAGAAACAGACAGTAGGAAGAAATGCTTGTTGAAAGAAACCATCCAATGGTAGCAGATATTAATCCACCCTATCAGCTGATGCTCTACCTTGTGTTTCTGTAAAATAAAACATGGCATAGACAGTATAACACACAGAGTTTGATGATTCCAGCTCTTTGGTTTTCAAATGAAATTGCTTAATTTGGAATGATGGACAAAAGAAAACATCAGAGGAAATGTGTTCATCCAGAAGAAAGAAATAAAAGAGTGGGGTAGGGTATAAATTACATAAAGAAAAAAGAGTGAGTTAAGAAATAGAATGAGGATAGCATAGTTAAAAGAGTAGAAATGAGAAAGAAAAGGAAACAAATTTAAAAAAGTAAACTCAAGACAAACGGAATTACAGAATAAAATACAAATCTGTGATAGGAAAGAGATGAGAAGGCTAGAGAGAAACTAAAATTAGAAAGCACTCATCTTTAATCTACAAACATTCAGAAAAAAAGGGCAAGAAAGTGAGAAAATAGAACATGTGGCATACGATCAATAGTATTAGGGCATTATTCTTTTTATCTATTTCATCAGTATTACAGTATATTTATTTTCAGTACAGAACTTGGAAAAAGTTTTCACTCTACAGTTGGATTGTTTTACTTGCAAAAATCCTGAGTTATATTTTGAACAATTTTACTCTCACAGAATCATATTTAACTGGGTCTGAATAATGGAGAATGTTATGAACCCAATTGTTGTAATTTGCATCACTTGTATTGGGTTCTATTTTTCCCTCTTTGTTATTTTTTTCCCCTTTTTCCTTATATCATCATCTTCTTTTTTATTTTTAAACTGTTTTTATCGCAACCCATGAGTTTTCTCACTTTTACCCTTCTGATTCTCTCCCTCATCCTTGTGGGAGAGTAAGCAAGAGGCTGTGGGTGCTTATTGCCATCTCGGTTTATACCGTGACAATCCGGAGGTTTTGCATGACAAATATTGGGTCAATCTTGCAAAATGGGTATCCAGACATGATTGACACCTTCAGTTTTCCAGTGGGAGCCTTTTTTAGCCTCACAAGAAAGTGATGTTCTGTGTATTAAAGTGTGTTGACCCATTTCCGTGTTATACATTTATTTATTTACTTACTTATTGGCCAGTTAATTGAGAATGTGGGTTACCGTTTTTTGAAATCAGTTCTTAATAGGCTTGCCAAGACAAGTGGATAAAAAACATCGTCTGCAACCGTCAGAGTGAGTAAGTGCCATCTTCAGCGCAGCAGAGACCCCTCTCAGTAATCAGAGTCACCGGGCTTCGTTCACTTAGAGATGGCCCTCCGGCAGAAGGCCTTATTTTAGACAAACAGCATGGTCGTAGTTGCATCAGGCAGCAGCAACACAAACAGCTGACAGGTTTCATCCCCTGTTCAGCAGAGGGGACCTCATTTGCAAGGGCAGTGGGGATAACTGGTTGCTCAGGGTGTAGCTGGTGTCCTGGGGACTACCCAGGGTGCAGCCAACTGTACCTCCAGCAACAGCAGGTAAGACACTGAACTCACCTGAGGTTTCTGCACAGCAGTATTTGCACAGTTGCCTTTGAACTGACCCCAAGAATATCCTTCTAGGAAGGTTAGATTGAACAGAAAAGCTGGTTTAGCTCCCACCTTGCCCGAGGAGGCCATCCTGCTCAGCTGCAGAGCATTAACGTGTCTGTCTTTGAACTCTTTATGCACCACCTCCCCTACATGATGTGCTCCTCTGCTGCTCTCATTGCCGTGATTCTTGGAGAGAATTAGGTGTCACAGTGACCTTACATGTGTTTTTGCTAAATTCCTACAGGCAGAAAAAAACCTCTTCCACCTGTACTGCAGGTGATGCCTCTATAGTAACTGCATAACATATCACAACTGAACTAAGGGCAATATGTCTCACATCTTGGAGACAGAATATAACTGCTAAATATTAATGGAACAAACTAAGAGCCAAAAATATCTTTACATCTGAGACACATTCCAAAAACAATAAAAACAAATAGCTCAATCTTGAAGCTACTTTGCTAGGTTTCAGACTTTAAAAAATTAATTAAGAAATTTTGTACAGTAAAGATTATCATCAGCCTTGATGATATCACAAATCAAGCAACCTCTGTCAGAAATTCTATACAGTGTCCACATTTAGTACAGGGGATTTTGCAAAATATTAGAGGCAGTTTAAGCAAATTGCTTTCCAAAAAAACAAAGAAGTTTCACATGTGACAGATAAATGAATGGCACTAAAACTTGCTAATTATTTTTCTTGTTTTTCAGAAAAGTCATGAAAGATGCTATCTGGTTAGCTATTGGTGACAACTTGCCAAAATTAAAAACCAAACAAATTAAAGAAAACCTGGAAAATCCAGTTTTGGCCGCACCCTACAATGTTTTCTCAGGTGGTAGAAGCAAAGTCACTTCAGCATCTCATTCTATATCGATCTTTGTTTAAAGGCAGACCTCAGTAACTAGAAAAGTACCGTTGCATCCAATGTAGTTAAGATGAATGTACAGGTTATCTTATCTTGAGTCTAGGTCAGAGACCAGCAGTTAAGGATCACAGACCTGCAAAAACAAACCAGGGCTTTTTTTAAATGTTTTTCAATGCATTGTTCTCCTATCCCTTTTCCAAGTTGCTCAGCTTGTTACCCATGAGAAGCTGATCACAGGTTTCACTCCTAATAAAGGACTTACAGTCACACACCATTCACAAGAACAATGAAAATATTCACCTATTTTACTAGAGTAGCTAATGCTGCTACAGTAAAATGTCAGAGTTGTGTTTCTTTGACAGTGTTAAATGTGTGTGTGAGACAAAGGGGTGAGGGAAAGGGGGTGGAGGAGAGAAAGGAGTGATCAAAGATCAGTTTAACGAGGTCATATGACAATAAAAGTGTATACCTGTGATGCTCAAAGTAGTGTTTCTCATCATAACATTTCAAAATAAAAACATAGTAGAGAAGCAAAGAGCAACATAATAAAGACGCAAGGACCTTGAAATATTGAGTTAAACCAACCACAGAAAAATCAAATCAATTTAAGGCCTTGAGGTAACTTGCATCCTTAATGTACTGTGTGTGCAAGAAAACACTGTCTGTGGAGTTTCTTCACCTTTTGCAATGATTCTGCTATTGTGATTTATTTGTTTTTCCTAATATTTCACTAGGCAATGATATCAGTGGTAATTTTTTTCTCAGATAAGTGAACGCATTTCAGATTGTACCCCCAAAGCTCTTTGAGGAATCCCATGAATATATCGAAAGGAGCCTCTGGAGAAAAATAAAATCCTGCATTCTATAAAAAATCCTGTACAGCTTTCAGTATGTAAATCAGAAAGTCCAGTTGAAATCCATTGCATCCGCCAAGTTCTGCTTTCTTTCTACTTTCTTTTTCTTCTGTAAAGTCTATGCTTTTTTTCTGTTCAGATATGAATTAAGCCCGGTACAGTTTTCTAAAGTTTTGTTTTTCAGCCTGCTGTAATGTCTTATGGAGATTCTACTAAAAAAAAAAAAGACAAAGGAATAACATTGGAGGAAGTAATAGAAATAAGAAATACACCCACTCCCCACAAAGCCAACAGTTTCATATTTGTTTAAAAACTGCATTTCAGTCTCTACTCTTAGCAGATAAGCAAGGAGATGAGCTGGAATTGATTGGGGCCATCTCAGAACTGAGGTCACCAGAATTTTTACACTAACAAAAAAGGCTGATAGGCATTCTATGCGAGTTATTCTTTACTGTCTTGAAGAGAACTCAGTCATGCAGCCGTATATCAAATAAGGATTTCCTTCATGATGAGGAGCCAGAATCCTCTGTAGCAGCTAAAGGGACTTATGAAAGGAAGAGACAGATCTATTTGGATAAAAAGATTACAGATTTCATCTTTCAATTCACTTTTACTTTCTTTTAGAAACCTAATAACTGTGTTCCCTAAAAAAACCCCAAACAAACAAACATCAAAAAAACCCCTGAATGTTTTGGGTTTTTTTTTTCTTTCTTTCTTTTCTTTTTTTTCTTCTGGTTGGCTGTGCTAAAGTATCACTCAATATTTTGGGGTTTTTTTCCATATACAATGTTGGGTACTCACAGCCAGTTAAGAGTTGGTTTTCTTATGAGAAAAAGTCAAAAATTGTCTTTCTGATGGTTCATTTGTGCCATTTTTGTAAGGTCAGCTACAAGGTCTGGGACAGAACTTTTTGGAATCAATGGGAAAATTCCAATAGTTTTCAGTTTTGTGTTGTGTTCTGTCCTAAGACAGGATGGATCACGGAGCAGACAGTTTGGTAATTTCTATCATTTTGTACTACTGAAAACTTTTTGAACCATTAGTTCCCTAATGTCCCTAATCTGGAGACAGATATTTTATGTGTCTCAATAAATCTCCTTAAAGAGAGATTTCATTTAGGTAAGGACAGTTCTACTAAAAACATGAGGATGTTGTAAATTTAAAGTTTGACTTTACCTGCAATAGATTGTGAATGAGCAGGGTTTTCATTC